>VOQJ01011675.1:0-15741 GCA_015052665.1 Apistogramma diplotaenia | reverse complement strand
ACGTGACTCCGAGATTTAAGACGAAGAGAACGATGTAGTTGATGAGCGCGTTCAGAAGATTGACAGCAAAGCCTGTGATCACCTGTGGCCATATAATGCCCTAAAACAAAAGTGCCACAAACTGTTGTAATTTGGCAATAGTGAAGTGTTTGTCAAGCAAAGTGATTCACAGTTTTGTTGACATGAAGGAGCTCAGAGGGTCCTGATGGGTTTGTGGACACCATCAATCATTAAACACCTACCCAACAAGCCTGCACACTCACTTATAGAGTATATTATATTGCATATCCTCTCTATCATTTACTGAATTTAAAAAAACACAATCTGCATTGTTCCAAACTATTAACTAATCTATTACTGTTATTGGAGATAATCTGGGAGATATTTACCTGGTTTTGCAGATATCTTGTTTCTAATGAGTACATGAATGTAGCCTGGAAAACACACACATACACACACAAGAACAAAAGTCTGAGTTACACCTTTTTAGAAACATTTTACCATAACGTGATTCGATTGGCCTCCACCCATTTGGCTCAGTGACAGCTTGTTGCAGATCGAGTATTCTTGTAGCAGGTTTAGCAGGCAGAGTGATGTTTGTGATCACTGAGTGTGTAGCAGCGACTTTGGTTTACTTTAAGTAGAAATCACACATTCAGTAGCTACTGTACCAAAGAGCAGGGTTGAACTGATCTAGTTGTCCAGCTAGTCCACTTTGGGGGAGAATGACCGAGGGAACACAAGGTTCTTATGGAAGCACTCCGGAGTTGCCTTTGCTGTGTGTTTCGGGTCATTGTCGTGCTGGAAGACCCAGCCACAACCCATCTTCACTGATCCTCCCTTCAGTACGGTGCAGTCGTCCTGTCCCCTTTGCACAAAACCACAGTATGATGTTTCCACCCCCAGGCTTTATGGTTGGGATGTTGGGGTCGTACTCATCCTTCTTCTTCCTCCAAACACAGCGAGTGAAGTTCATACCAAAATGTTCTATTTTCTGACAACATGTCTCCTCTGGATTATCCAGACAGTCACTGGCGAACTCCACATGGGCCTGGACATGCGGGCATGAGCAGGGGGACCTTGCGTGCCCTGCAAGATTTTAATCCATGAGGGCGTAGTGATGATCACCTTTGAGACTGTGGTTCCAGCTCTGTTCAAGTCATTGAGCAGAATCTCTCACGTAGTTCTGGGCTGATTCCTGACCTCTCTCAGGATCATCCTTACCACATGAGGCGAAACTTGCATGGAGCCACAGACTCACAGTCATCTTGTGTTTCATCCATTTTCTAATGATCTCATCAAGCTGCTTGCATATTGTCCTGTAGCCCATCCCACTTTGTTTGATTTTGTGGCTTTTGTGTTATATTAATTCGCCCTTCTTAGTTCAGTCATATATACATAACCTTAGTAAAAATTCATGCATGGCATTCCCTTGTTACCAGGTTGTGACAAATTCAGAGCAGCTGTTATTTAAAAATAAGTGAACCAGTTCACAGATCAGCTTTTAGTTTAAGTAGAACATACTTACAGGAAGTGCCGGCATAAAGATCTTCACATACATCTGACACAACCTAGGGAGAGATTTGTCCCATCAAAATGAGCAGGAATCACATTTTAAAAATCGAGAAAGCACGAGTGGGCTCTGGGAGCTGACCTTGCCACTTCTGGTTCTTGCCTGACAGCCAGCAGGATGGGCTCTGTGTTGATGAGGATGGCCCAGCAGGGGAAACACGCCAGTAGCAAAATGAGGATGGCCCGCTGCAGAATGACTCCGATTTTCAGGAGGTTACCACTTCCAAAAGTCTAAAAGCACAAAATAGTTTCGTTTTTATTACTATTGTTACGAACTATCAGAACTGATAATAAATTATGATGGACTGAAAATTCACACCTGAGAAACCAGAGTATCACATGCTGATGCCAAACCGGATCCAATAGATACACCTGTAACATTAATAACCTGAAAATATATTAGAAAACATTGAATGTCATTATTCTCCTGCTTTAATAATATAAGGTGACCGTGTGAATGTCACTTACTGCGATGGCCAGAGACACTCCTGCCAGCTCTGTCTTCCCCAGATGGCCACAAAACACCGTACTAACGAAACTCACTAAAAAACTCATGAGCTGGGAGATCATCTGATGAGGGGAAAAGTACGTTTTTTAAAGCTACACCGATGACTGATCTCCAAAGCCTACAGACTGGACACCCAGAGTCTATCTCATAGAGGACTTACCACAGGTAGTGAAAGTTTTGACAACTCTTTAATTTCGCTCTTGAATCCAACAGGAACCAACATGCGGATCCTCTGGAAAACAAAACATTCCCTCCATGAGGAAGCAGGTGCGATCTCCACTCCAACACCGGTATCCATGTTTCAGTAGGAGGAAAAGAAAGGTTTCTGTATCCGCTGCTGCTGACATTGGATCTCAGTCAGTGCGCGACAATAATGATGAAAGCGGTTGAAAGTTCGCGCAAGAGGAGCGCACGTCAATCACTTCCTGATAGTCAGCTGGTCGTGACGTCGAAAAATGTATCGGGAGCTTCCCTTTCTGCGTTTTATCGACCCTTCAAAGCCTGGGCTTCCAGGAGTGTTAACAGTGACAGGTGTTATTTAAACTGACATGAGCATGTGGGAAACGTTAGGATTGAAACCCTTATTCGCCCTTATTTAATTGTGAATGAATAACGGTAAAATTTCCAATTTTCCACAACAAAAGGTTGATGAAAGATTACTTATTGGAGTAGTTTTGTGTTTCCCCACCACGTTAATGTTTGGGAAAGATGACCCAGGGCATCATTCCGTTATCAGATTTCTTTTATCCTAACATTGGGGATCAGGATAAGCGACGAGGTGGCGTTATCAGTGTCTAATCTAAATCTTCTCGTCTACATAAAATGATCCCCACGCCGCCAACAACAGCAACGTTATAATAAAACGATTAAAATATAAATCTAACATTCAAATGCAACAGTAAAATCCAAAGACAATAGATGCATGCACATGCTGCAGAAAATCATTAATCATTAATCAGCCCCCTTCAGCACCTCTCTGCTATTACTGTAAGCCACGCAGTCGTAATAGATGCAGTATGCAAGAGTCATTGAATGTCTCGATGGAGCATATGTTGCTCTAAAACCTTCACTTTCCACACTGACTGTGTCTTTTCAGGTGTGCAAGCTGCTAATTCTATAGTTGCTAATGCATCCACAAACCATGGAGGATTGTTTCCATGTTTCATAGTAGCCTGGTCAGACCCTTAGAAACCAGAAAATACCACATGATTTCTTTCTTTCTTTCTTTCTTTCTTTCTTTCTTTCTTTCTTTCTTTCTTTCTTTCTTTCTTTCTTTCTTTCTTTCTTTCTTTCTTTCTTTCTTTCTTCTATATAGATTTTTACAGATTAGTCTGGAAATTGAGGTATACATTTCTCCTTGTTGTTTGAATCTTGATCACACCAACAGATGGAGCCATTTACTTTGTTCCTGTTCCATGTGTTAAAAAGTTTTCATATTTTCATTTTCGTTTTCAGTGTTTCATTCAGTTTTTTCTGAAAACGCTGAAAAACATGACTTAGGCCATTCTTTTAACAAGGCAATGATAGTATGTTACAATATATATACTTAGAACTATATACTGCTTTGTAAGTCTTTGTAAGGCCATAACTTAATCAAACTAAATGTCTCTAAACGTCTAATAATTGCAATGATTTTTGCAATTAAGGTTTTGTAAATTCAAAGTTTTTATTACAGGGCAGCATGGTGGTGCGGTGGTTGGCACTGCTGCCTCACAGTGAGAAGGTCCTGGGTTCACAGAAAGGTCCTGGCTGTGTGGAGTTCGCATGTTCTGCCTGGGTTTTCTTCGGGCACTCCGACTTCCTCCCACAGTCCAGAGACGTGCAGTTAGTGGGGTTGAGTTAATTGGCGATTCTAAATTCCCCATACATGTAAATGTGAGCGGGAATGGTTGCGTGTCTCTCTGTGGCTCACAACCTATCTGGGGTGCAACCTGCCTCTCACTCTATGGCAGCTGGGATGGGCTACACCCCCCCCCCCACACACACACACACACACAAACACAGACAACCCTGTAAACAATAAGCAGAAGAAAATGGATGGAAATTATATTACAGTGTAACCAAAAATTAGGAGATGACGCATCTCTGGAAGAATCCAGTCATTAACCATATTTAGTATTATACAGGTATTAGTGTTTAGCATTAGTATTATCCAGATAAGATAAGAGGAAAATATTGGTGTATTAAATGCAATTATGTGGTTTTTCACCGAGTACAATGACATCTAATGCATTTCACGCAGGTTTGATCCCTGTGACAAATGCAGGGCTATGTCCTGGCTACACTCACGTTATTCAGGCTGCAAACACACAAAAACAGTCACAAAGTTCTCTTTCGCAATCGCTTTCAAGATTAAAACTGCCAACAACATGTTTGTTACATTGAACTACCACAGTATTATTGATGCGCTGTGGGTCTGAAGGAAAGACACCATCAGTTTGGGGAACTATGGGATGGAGGTAAATGCTTTCTGGTCACCGGAATGCCTGTGCTTTGACATGCGAGAGAAACGCAGTCAGGCAACTTTAAATCGGCTTACTGTAAATGTCAATCTTAGATTCAATTGACCTTGTAGTTTCATCAAAACAGAACTTCAGAGAATGGAAGACAATAGTAGGGTTGCAGCGCCACAACCTCTTATTACACCTAAAAATGCCCTTTCTGTGAGCGAAGCAGCGCAAAGAACACGTGAACTGTGGCCATGTACGCCAATGAGTCATATTTCACCCTGTTTTGAGCACATGATTTATTTTCTGAGACGCAACTCCTCCGGCGCGTCCCCCCAGAAGATACAATACGGGACACCAGACACCAGAAAACAGCAGAGGGACTCTAAAAATGACAAATTCGTAAACATCTGTCTCAATATAGTACAATCCTTCTGACTGATGATGCACCTAATTACAAAGGTCACAACACGTGTGCCCAGATTCACATGCTGAGGAGCTTTGGGATGAAGGTGTCCCAGTTCCTTCCCTTTTCAGTATGATGTGTTTTTGCTGTGCTATGGCTCCATGTTTGTTAATGAACAATTTAAGCTCATTATAAATAAAAATGCTAAGTATTTAAAATTTTGGCACTGGACCTCAGTGTTAGACACAAACACTAAAGCAGGATCTGTCTGAATAACCCAGTTATGCAAATGGATATTTAGCAGTAGCTGTAAAACGACTTACCCGCATGCTTGAGTTCCCCAGAGGGGGAAATTTATACCTGTGATATATTCAGTGAAACCACAAACTATTGCTGCTTTCTTGGCACTTTCCCAATTATAAACAGAGTAAGTCGTTGTTTTTGGTTCTTGGCAGATATTTTTGTGCACCTGTAAAAAAGTAATGTCCAATTATAGATTTTACTGCAGCAACGCTTGTGTTTCTTTTCCACAAATGTGACTCCTAACCTTGAACCAGTTTCACGCACTTCAACAAGAAAAAGAACAGTGGCATTACCACAAAATTGCTAGTCCTCTGGTTGGGACCGCTGAAGTCAGTGGCTATGGGAGGGGCTACTGCAAGAGGCATAATTTGCAGATGCCTTGGAGCATATTTTCTCCACCATGATTTTCTTCTCATGGAATTTTTCCCTACTTTTGCTGTATAGTGCTGCGCGATGCTACATTACATTTGATTCTCAAATCAATCCAGATGTGTGGTGGTTCTCAAAAGACACCAAGGCATTTTGACCCAGTAGCAGCACAGTTTGTGGAAATCGGGTACTACCAAACCAGAAACTCTTCTAATGTCATGAGCACCTCGGCCTTGCTGGTTACTCATGGTTACTATGTGCATCTCTGATTACCCACCTGTTTGCCATTGGCCTGATGAGGGGCTCCACTAGAAGAAGCTGGCTTTTCACCCAGTTGACCCCAGACCATTGCACTGCTCCAGATGATAAGCTCGACCAGGGCTGCCATCTCAGCCACTAGCCAAGGCTACAGACCTACCCAACTCATGTTCAAGCAGCTCCCTTTCACTTATTCATTCACTGGGTCAAAAATTACCTATCTGGTTACACTTAGATGGGCTCAGTCAGTGGTGGCAAACAATGAGATTTCTTCTTCTGATTTTTCAGAAAAGTTTGTTGGGTCCCTTTCAGTTCTTTCTTACGTGTACCAAAGGAACACACCTTATCAGAGTACCCAATGGTTTACAACCATCCTGGCAGGTGACACAAATGATGGGTCTTTTCCAATTAAAACCTCTGCTATAAAAACAATTTTGGGCAGTTTTTTAATAAGACAGAATTTATACCCACACTAATTCATACTACACAAACACAGGTTTTGTAGCTCCGCTCCCGTTTGTGTAATATTACACAAACACAGGCGGGTCTACAAAACCAAATTTCAAGGGGCATACAGTATAGTCACGAAGGAACTGGAATTATATCATAAAAGTGATACAGTGTCATGTGAACTAAATGTGTGCATTAGATAAAAGTGCCCCTTTCTTTCTGCAAGCTCACTTATGTGTTTCTGTTCTTACGTTCCTCTTCTCAGGAAGCTGTGGTGAATTTTTGTGAGTCTTCTTTAAACGAGCTTCACAAAAGGCTGATGTGGTTAGTCCAGTAACGTGACTTAAGTAAGAAAGCTTTGAACAGGGATTAATCCAGTACGTCTCCTCACCACGTTTATTTTAACGGTCCTGAAATGCTCTGAAGCGTTTGTCCCACACCTGAATAAAATATTCTGGCATTTACATCAAACAGATTCACCGACTCATAAAAACTGTGCATTTAAGACACAACAAAGAGAGGTGGGCAAAGTCCGGTTCAGCACCGACACACAGACACAGACGGACTTTGGGTTTGTTTTTCAGCTGTTTAAAGCTGAGGACAGCAAATTTCTATTGTTAACCTAAGTCGCTGCTCACCTACAGTGTTTCCCAGAGGCTGGCAGTCTTTGCATGATATCAATTTTAGTTTCCAGTTTACTTTCACGTGTGACAGGTGTGCCCATAGGAAAGCAGGTCCAATAGACTTGCACCCAGAGGTTTCTCATGGAGGATTAAATGCAGCCAGACTTTTTTCAGACAGGAAGTTTTATTTTGTATTGACCACAACCCTGGGTCAACACGATCCAGCTCAAACGAAGCACAGGAACTAGCGAATATTGAATATAAATGCACTAAAGCTAATGGGGATATTTATTGGGAATCTGTGGTTGAAAATGATCATTTATCCCTAAACTCCCCAAACTCTCCTCAGCCCTTGAAACAGCACAACTCCTCACAAAGCATGTCTTCGAGCTCCGTGGGATTCTGATGGATGCTGTGTCAGATCAGGGTCCCCAGCTCACCTCACGGGTCTGGAAGGAGAGTGCAAATCAGGAGCTGGAAACTGCACTGCACAGTATGGTCCAGTGGAGCTAAGGCTGAGAATGCCCACAGCTCCATGACCTCTTCAGCCACTGGAATATCCCCCTTTGGAAGCTTCAGTTGGATACCAGCCACCCTGTTCCCTGAGCAGGAGTGGCTGAGCTGTCCAGTCAATGTTGCAGGTTGCGGTGTATCACTGAAGTGCGGCTCCTTCAGATGATGGAGAAGAGGGTGGCTGACGGTCAGTGAATCCCAGCACCTTTATTTGAAATTGACTCGTCATTAACCCTGTTACTCTGCACCTCAAGCTTCCTAAAAACATGAGAGTCCATAACATAACACCTTCCACATTTACCAGCTCGAGCCCGTCCTGTTCAGGTCCTCAAGGGACTTTCATCTGCAGCATCCTAACAAGCTGGTTGGGTTGCCGGGAAGCTCCCATTAAGGGGGGAGGTTTTCAGCACAACATCACATGTGTGACTGTACAGTTTAGTTTAGTTTTGTCATTTTGGCATACTGCATTATGTATTGTTACTGTGAAAACCACAAACATGTTTAATTAACTAGTTTCATGACTTAAAATACAAATATAAGTTGGCATTTTCAAAAACATGTACAAATACAGCACGTGTCACTCCTCCTGTAGTACACCTGGAGACAGCACTTACATTTGAGTCTTTTTGGCGAGCATGTGCCTTGTGCATGATTAGACCATTCACTAAAAATACTACACACACACTAACAATCTTACACATTGTCACATCTTTTTGGAAATCAGTTTCAGATTTTAATCCTGCACAGTCTATAGTGCTTTGGTCAGCTACATTTATTATTTTTGTTCTTAGTACATTAAAATACTTTTTTCTGCTGACTTGCAACTAATAAAAGTACTTTAATGATTTATGCAGAATCCCACCCATCTTCACCAAGCAGTGAATGTACTTTGACCTAAACTGAGCAAAGAAAAAGCCCTCTGTCCTCCTCTGGAGCTTTCTGCTTTTGGCCTCACTTATGTCTAAAACTTAATTGAATCCTCCAATTGCTAGCTGAAACCGTCTCTACACACAGGTCCTGATGCACATGAGAGGATTGATTGCATCAGACAGGCAGCATATTGTTCTCATATGTAACTGATACAGAAGAGGTGAAAGGGCTGCGTGGTTTTAAAAAGCCTTCCCATCAGCAAAATACTCCCAAATGCAACAGGTGGATGAAATACAAAATGTGCCTTTTGAGCCCTTCTGTGCCTTGAAGATACTCTTGACTCTGTAATTGCTTTATATTTTGTCCGAGTCATTCATTAAACCTGCTACTTGCTTGCTCAGCGACTAGAAAGCCTTGTTGATAATGGCTTCGTAGAAATGCGGGTTTAGGTTCATCGGAGGGCTTACGTGCAGTCAGTTGCATAAAATCTTAGCAAAGTGAACAGTTAGTAGGTTGAATTTCCTGCTGAGTCCTTGCATATATATATATATATAGCCAATACTGTAGTCCATGACACAAAACGATGTGTTGCAATTGGATAATGAGTGGGTGACTCAGAGGCAGCAAAAGGAGAGAAAGACACTGTAATTACATAATTTTTCCTTCCCACTGGGACACGAGATCATAGTGATCTAAACTGCTCTATGCACCCAACCGCTTGTTAACCAAAAACCATCTAACATTTTAATTGTCCCAAAAGAATGGAGTCCCAACTTTGATGTGATGCTTTGATTTTTTTGCCCTCCCTGCTACCTTTTGGCCATGTTTTCTGCTGTCACACCATCACACCATAGCACCAACACGCTTTGTTGATGTTTACTGTCCCTTATGCAGAGTCTTATAATTGTGTTTTAAACAGTTACCTAACATGATGATACTCATCTTGATACTTACGGGGTTGTATTAAAGTGCTCTGGCAGGTCTTTAAGTGGCTTCTTTGAGCTCATAGTGCTGATGTTGCACAACAATGCTGAACAATATCCCCGACTCGAACTTAGTCTCACAAGATTACGATGTCATAGAGCTCTGGCCATTAGGTGTGGCCTTTGAGTCCAGGCTTAGCGCGGCTTTCCACGGTGTGTTTAAAAGGTTATGTCAGCTTTATGCATAAGACAAGAGGTCAATAAGCAAGAAGCAGAGAAACATATGTGTACTTTAAAACAGGGATACCAGTCATATGCAGTTGAGAAAGAGGTGATTAAAGTCAGATAATTTTGTTTTGGTGGAGGATGACAATGTTGTTTTTATGCCTAAGTGCTAATCATCTATTATACATGCTTAACAGTCAAAATACGTTTTTTTAATTTTAAATGAACGGATGTGTTTCATCTTTCTTTTTTTATTATTGAACTTCTGTATGTGAAAGCATTTGAACACAAAGAAAGAAAACATCAAACACATATTTCTATTTTTTTTATTGCTTTTTAAATAAATTTTACATGTGCAAAAGTCTCAAAACAGAATTTTTCAAACTACTTACAGTAATTACTAAATAGCACTTTAATGCAATTCATACATAATGAAAGTGGCTATAAGACAGTTTACAGTGTCAGCACAAACTGTATTACAGGACAATAAGTCGGCCTGCTTTTGCAGATTACAAACAGATTTATTGCTTCAGTGAGGTGGAAAGTTTGATATCCAGTTAATATATATTTCTTTAAAGGAGTCAATGTGGATGTAACTGTCTAACTTTAACCCGACCAACCCAACCATTTGCTTCTGTTACCTTAAATCTATTTAAGAAATGTAACTTTCAAAGCCTTCAGTACTTTACAAGAATGACTGGAAACGTTTTTAAACCACAACTGTCAAAACAAGTGTGAAAATCCAGATTTTGACCCAAAAAAAAAAAGTATCAGCTGAACTGCGCTTGTTGGTGTTACATGGAATGATGATCACTGCTACTTTGAAGGCGTTGTTAATTCTGTGAAATGTTATTTGCATTACCAGAGTATCAGTGTATGATATTTTACAAGAGCATGGTATTGTTCAGTGTAGAATCAAGTTAACCAGGAGCTACAGCTGTCAGACAAATCATGTAAAAATCACATGTTCCTCAGAAACATTGTCAATTAAAGCAGAAGTGGCATAGATGAAAATTAAATAAAAAAGTAAAAAATTGTGCTTCTGCAATTGTTTGGAGTCTGTTGAGTGTCTTCTGACGATATATAAATATATGGTTTCTGTCATTTCAATGTTTTGAATAAATATTTATGTATATGTAAGCATAAGAGGTCTAAACTTCTTTGAAGTTTAACTTAATTATGATATCATTAAAAAATATTTTCATGAACTTCAACCATTTTTCTTCTTAATTATATAGATCACCACTTTCTTCTAGAAGGAAGACTCAAGTGTCAGTCAAAACAGGCTGTGTGTCCTAATGGCACTCGGACACATGCGGCTCACAGTGTGGTCCTGTGCTGTCGCTCTGACCGTGGGTCTGTGTCAGGCACCTGTGGATAGGCCTGTGCATGGATCCCGTCTCACTGCAGAACCAGTCTCACACCCCGGTGGCATTGGCCCAGGCAGGGACGGAGTCTAGGTGAAACATTGCTTTACCCCAGCTGTTGATGGCCAGTGTAATGCAAAGGATGCCAATGATGTTCATGACTATCCCCGTCCTGGCCTGGTGGAAAAGAAGATATGGTTTAATGTTTATATTTGAATTTGCTGCTGAAGGTTATATGAGAAGATCCCTAAGATCACGACGAGTACCCGAGGATGAAGTAGCTCAAAATATTACTTTAAATTTGCAGGGGGCTTGAGCAGAAAATGAGCTAAATCTGATTCTTATAAAAGTGCTTTATGAAGATGCAAAGATAAAACAAAGACAGAGGTTTTCGATAGATTTCTGCTGTCTTCAGTAGTTTGCAGCTGCCTGCAGTGACTCACCATGAGCCACGTCTCTCCAGTGGTAAAATGTAAAACTCTGAAACACCGTAAAGCATTTAGCTTCACTTTAAGTCTGAATTCAACTATAAAAAAAAACCACCACTGACTTTAACCTGAACTATAATGAAAAACGTGACTGCTGTTTATGAGAGTCACCCACAAGTTTTAATGAATGTAAATTCTGCAGTCCAAGCAGTTTAACACTGGTCCTAGAGTCACAGCACTGCAACGTGTAATTTACACTATAAACATACCGAAACCGACGCCATACTTACCATGTCAGCAACCTTAAGGTATCCATAAGAGAAGACTATGGCATTGGGAGGAGTTGCGACAGGCAGCATGAAGGCAAACGAGGCACTCAGAGTACAAGGAACCATGACGTACAGTGGGTTGATTCCAATGGACTGAGACTGCAATAATCACACAGAAGGTCTCAGCAATCTGACTCAGGAGATGAACATAGCCTTGATCACAAAATCCTCAATCTGGCTATTTTTCTGCCACCTTAATCACCAACCCATAACTCAGAATGAAATGCATGCAATTCTGCGCGAGGTGCAAACTCTCATTAGGTGTGTGTAATTAAGATGTAAGTCCCGCTTTGCTCGGTGCTGAGTCAAGGTATCTAAAATAGGAAAGGCCTACATATAATGGCTGACTTTTAAGTTGCAGGAGACATTACTCAGTGGAATTTGCTTGTGAATTACATATCCTGCAGCGCGCTAGCTTACAAGCGCACAGTAATTTCTGGTTCTCAAAATAAACAAAGTGAAAAGAAGTGAAGTTTATAGTTCGTTTTCCTTAAACTGCGGCTGTACATCAGGTCACCACGATCACAGTGTGTCGTCTTCTCAGAGGGTTTCTGAGTAAATTAAATGCTAAAGATTCTCTTGACAGGATGACACACAAAGTGACATACCACCAGCCACAGTCGCCACAAAGTGTTACCTCCATGCTTTTAGTTGTGTGTGTGAATGTGATCAGTCCCCTATTTTCCCTTTTGCATCTTTCTGTTTGCGTTTTCAAAGGCTGAGCGCACAAAGGCCGGTCATCCTTGTGCATGTCAATAAATCTTAAAATCACCGCTTGTGTCTCACATCCCATCTTTGGCATTCTGTCAGCTAGCGGGCACAGTAATGCTATTCTTCTGCAGCAGCAGCAGCAGCAGCAGTGGGGAAGGCAGCGTTACAAGGCACTGGGCTGAATTAGTGTTTGGCAGGTTATTAATGGGAGGAGGGGCCCACAGAAGGGGGGCCAAACATATTCAGCCTGACCATCAAGACGGGAAGACCAAACGTGGGAAAATAGGCCAGCTCTCACTGGGAATAGTTTTAATGCTGAGCTCCAGTTGGGGGAAAAAACTTTCACACAATGAAGCACTTGACATAAACGAGCCCTTGCATCCAAGCAGAATTGTCCGTCCTGTCTACTATATTTCACTTTCCCTCCAAGAGCTCTTACCATTGAGGCTAAGACAGGTAGGAAGAGCGTCGCAGTGGCGACATTACTGGTGCATTCAGTGAACGTGGCAATGAGCAAGCATAAGACAATGGCGATTGCCCAGGGAGGGATGCTTTGCAGGGGAGTCATCTGATCACCAATCCACTTTGATAGCCCTGACGCCTGAAGACACAACAAGACAAAGTGCTCATTTACTTTGAGGATTGTATTAGCTAAAACACAACTTTATTTGCAGGATGCCTAAAACAATGGCCTTTGTTACTTACTTCGCTGCCCTTTGCCAGAGCAAACCCTCCTCCAAGAAGAAGCACAATGCCCCAAGGTAATTTCTTCTGGACAACTTTCCAGGTGAGGAGACGAGGTGTTGGGCCGGCAGTTTGATGAGGTACTACAGATCGAATAAATGAATCATCAAAGCTTAATTGCTAAAAGAAGTAGGATTCATAATATGTTCTTCAGAAATGACGGCTAACCTGTGTCAAAACTTTGAGTCCTGCATGAACAGAATCGCGGGAGTTTGGAGGGCAGAACAAAGAGAAGGATTGCGATAAAAATCGCCACCGTGGCATCTGAAACATACCTGAAAGATGGAGCGACAGCAAAAATCTAAATATATGGATGAATTAAATTTTCGGTGTAGAATTACAAATATATATATATTTTTTTTTTAAAAACGTGTATGCAAACTCTGCTTGGGAGTTGAAGACATCTGTCGCCCAGCCTTTGATAAAGCCTGGATCCCTCGTGAACCACAGCAGCACCAGCGAAATGAAGAGGCACAGGACACTTATCTCTCCGAAGGACATGGGCCCCAGCAGGCGGTGCTGCTCACGGATCACGTTATACGCGGCGATCTCCTTTTCTGTCTTCACAGCCCCGCAGCCCCAAGTCTTCTTAAAGCTGGGGGAGGAGGGGGGGGGGAGATCACAGGAGAAGAAAAGCCTTTGTGTCACCTCCGCACATACTCACACTGTTGCTGCGGTAAAAAGTTTCTTGATGTCGATTCAAGTCTCTGTCACTTTTTATTAGACTTTACCAAACTCACTTGAATCCCATGAAGACGAACTGGAGCCAAAGCCATGCCATCGTGAGCATGAGGATCATGTTCGGGAAGGCAAAGCCGAACCAGGAAGCAAAGTTAATAATGTCCCCATTTTCAGGAAACAATCTAATGAAAACAAACAAACAACAGAGAGCATTTTTTAAACAAACAATATTGGCTCAATACTTTTGCTGAGTGATAAGAGAACACTCACTGATTCATCTGGCCCATGAGCACCAGGTTGGGACCGGTTCCTGTCAGTGTGGCCGTTCCTCCGATGCTGGCAGCGTAACAGATGCACAGGGTCATGCCTTTACACATCTGCCGCCTTTCTGCTGCCTCCTTCTGCTTGACAGCCTCCAACGTCGCATCTAAGAAAGTCACAACTACCGGGCCTTTAAACAAAGAGCAAGAACTTCAACAAAGAAAAAGTCTTTGTAAATAAAAAGGTTTTTTTTCCCCCTCCCTGACCAAGCAGATGGATCGTTGTAGGGCTCACCTTGTCCTTCGCTCTGTTTCTCTGTCTGTGAATCAGCTTTGTTGTCACTCTCTGATGTCTGGACCTGCTCATCTGAGCTGAAGATTTGAGGCATTTCTGCCTCACTGGTATCCAGCTGTTCCAGCACTGCTTGGACAATCGGCACCATCATGGCTGTGGTGGCGGTGTTACTGATCCACATGGATAAGAACGCTGTTACACCCATGAAGCCCAACATCAGTCTGTGAAGAAGACAAAGAAAAAAAAAGCTGGTTTTCTTGGGTCGGAAGAAGCGAGTTAGACTTTCAGACCTTCACGATGGCAGCGAACACTTTATTTTCCTAATCTGTTTTGTATCTGCGCTTTTGATATCATAACTCATTAGGTCTCAAAGGTGAATCACTACTCACAGCGCTGGACGCACACCAACAACGAGCAGCACTCTCAAGGCTATGCGCTTGTGCAGATTCCAGTGCTCCACGGCTACAGCCACCATCAGCCCTCCCACAAACAACAGGTTCGTGTCCTTTAGGTACTGCACACACACCTGAGACAGCACACTCACACCGCATAAGGTGCATGCACACATAAATTAATCTATACACTTTGGCAGTTTTTTTTTTTTACTTACATCTTTGGACTCCATGATGCCAAACAAGGGGAATAGGACAGCTGGAAGCAATGAGGTTACAGCCAGAGGGAGGACCTCTGTGCACCAGTACACTGCCATGAGGATTATTACATAGGCACATTCTGCCTCCTGCATTGAGAAAAAACATTGTATTACATACAAACAATTGATAAGTATTCATTTAGAATATGTTCCAGTTAAATATCACTTGCATTCTGCTTGCTTGCTTCATTTAAACCTGTGCCTGTGACAACATGCTTGCAGCCTGCGAAAGTATGTTTCTATTTCCACTGCAAAGCAAACAACGTGGGGGGGAAAAAAGCCCCTTTTTCTATGGGGTCCCACACTGGTCGTAACCCCTCACGCTGACAAAAAGGACTTTAAACAACAGGACTGAAGAGCGCAGCAGCTCCGGCCAACACTGAACAGTTCTCATGCGTCCGGCTCCAAGCGCTATGCACTTGAGTGCACGTCAACAGGTGCAAGAGACCGAGTGCAAATTAAAGGCATTTTAAGTAATGTCCATGTCCACGAATTCAGCTGATACACGTTTTTTTCCCCTTTTAAATAAGCAATATTTCCCTAATTAAAATGACTTTGCTCTCAGTCCTGCCATCTTATCGGTATGGAAAGTTTAAAGCTCTTACATACCTGTGTCCCGATCACTAAAGGCAGCGGAAGAATAAGTAAAGGAGTCAAGAAGAGAATCAGTTCGTTTTTAACAGAGTTGAGAAATTTCAAGAATGCCATCTTGAAAGGAAACCGGAGAAAAGCAGACTTCGTACCCTGGACAGCACTTTTGAGGCGCAGAATAGAGGAGGAGGAGGAGGAGGAGGAGGAGGGGAGGGG
>VOQJ01011674.1:26813-46782 GCA_015052665.1 Apistogramma diplotaenia | reverse complement strand
TCTTAATATTTGAATGGTAAATGTGAAAATTCAGCGATTTTGGAAAAAAAATGGTGAAGTTACATGGAAAACAACTTTAAAATACAAATCACTGAATAAATTTAATTTTTTCATTTAATTTATTTTTTAATTTTATATATATCCATGATGACAGGTGAGGCACGGCCTCACCTCCCTACCCTGTCTGCACGTCACTGACTGATACCATGCATGTATGCAGTGCGCAGACTATCACGATGCCACTGTCATCACAGGAAACAGTATTTTAGAGTGAGCTGCTCTCCTGTTTCCACTCTGAATGCACTCGTGCTCACCCTGATCAATGTACTATTATGCTATATTGTGTTATATTACCATGATCTTATTATAAAACCTAATACTGTGTAATTACATAAATATTCTTTAACAGCAACTAACTGTTTAAATAATTATATATTACAATTGCTTCAGACTTTTTGACTATAATTGTATGTTTGTTTGTTTTTTAAACCAATTGCTTTGTTGATTTGTGAGTTATTACAACTTTACAATGAAATGACCATGTAAATATTTGGTTATCACCATGGCATCAGCCACATTCTACCTATCTGTAAAGTGCTACTGAAATATCTTAATCCATAATTCTCTATTTATATAAATAACATACAGCCTGTGAGTTCATGCATTCTGTAACTCTACCTTGTAAAGTTAACAGCTTAACACATACTGAAATTAAGAGATTCCGTGCATTTACACTCGAAGAGATCAATACAAAGATAATAATATACAAATGAATATAAAACCATTAAAACACAAAAGATAATGTGGGGAAATCCACCACTGAGGACGGCCTTGGGTGGTGGTATTATGACTCTCTCAGATGCAGCAGCCTAGACATTTTATGACTGAAGAGATAATCCTCTTTATTCAACCATCTCAGTCTGCAGACACTATCCTGAAGGTAAGAGCTGCTAACGCATTCCAAACAATACTGTCCGACAAGTGTAAATTGTATTTGCCCACAGTTCACCTTTAACACTGGGCTGGAAAAGAAGCCCAAATGCGATTATGCACGTGAAGAATTAATCCTAAGATGAGCACAGGGTAATATATGGTAATTATCCAACAGGACATTCTTACGTAGCGATTAGCATATCTGGGAGGCCAGACATGGATGGGAGGGCAGTCTGAGAGGAAGGAAAGGACACAGCTGCTGATAAGAAGCCCAGATTTTTTTTCCCCCTATGTTGATGGTCCGCTACAGGCGTCGACTCATTCCCCCCCTTTGTATTCCTCACTATCTTATATACACATATACAACATCAGATGAAAATCTGAACAATTTGATGTACACAAGCACCTACAAAACACCCCTATCATAGGGAAGGCTGGCAAAATAAGGGAAACACAGGGTCTGAAATATAAACTGGATTAATATTTATTGTTAATTTCTTTGCTTATGATTGTTATATTCTTCTTTTTGAAATCTTTATGCCTCCTAGCATCCTCTGCATCTTCACTTTTTCAGTTCTCTACATTTGGAGCAGCAGTGTTTATGAAATCTGAACAATACAAACAGATTTCAACCTAAGCTTTGTTTTGATTTTTCTTTTCTTTTTTTCTCTGCCCTCTAAACCCATTGCATAATGTGACCACGAACCACTGTATCAATTCTGGGTTTGGTATTTAGGTGTAATCAGCCATGTAGGACACCAGTTTGCTGAGAAGCACGGCCCTTTGTGAGATGCCCATCTGCTTAGTGTATTGGGACAAGCCCAGTCCCACAGAGCTGCTGAAATGAAAAGGGTGAGTATGAGAAAGCCCAGCTGAAAAGACAAGGGTGGGCGGCTGCATCAGGGCACAGTCTGTCTAAGGCACTCCTGCAGTTCTGTCCTATTCTAATGCAGCATCTACGAGTCCCCTGCTTGCATACAACTCAGAGATCAGAGACTGACAGATGCACCATGGGAAGCAGACTGGGATGTCTGATGCATGCATGCATCCATCCTTTCATGCATGCGGTGTCTGTGTTCTCGCACTCTCTGTTAAGCTGTTTAGCTAATATTTGCCTATTGACTTGACAGTGTACATATTACCCTGCCTTGGTGACCTCTTAGCAGGACATATATGTGTGTGAGAGTAGATCGATTCATACAGTGGGCTCCCCCATCCCTGTTGTTAGTATTCAGCAGTTTGGCTGAGCAGAGTGGGAGCAGGTGATAAGCTGCTATAGCCCAGTGAAACCATTCCTGCAAGAGATGTGACCCTACTTCAGTAGGACTGATTATATCTTTCCCAGGGCTGCAAGGTCTGGCAATCAAGCCTACACCGCGGCCTGAAACCCCCCCCCCCCCCGCCCCGACTGAGATCACAGCAACCACGCTGGAGATAATAACCGCCAATGACCAAACAGTGAGAATGATAGCGGTGTTTTCAAAATAGTATTAAGCATTTAAAAATTGTTTTTAATAAGTTCTATTTAACATTGTACATTTCTGTATCTTCATGCCTAACCGAGACTCATGTCTAAACATTATAAATTTATATAAATTTGCCATTCCACATTATAGGTGTACAGACATTTGTAGGTGAATTTACAGTTTTAGAAATGATTTTTTTTCTTTGTTTTTATTTAGAGCAAAATGATAGTGTAAAAAATAAAAATAAATGTCTTTTTTTCCTGTGCAGCTTAGAGATCTAAGCTGCACAGGAAAAAAACACATGAGGCAGGTGACCTGCTTGTGAGAGACTTGCCATGTGTTGCATGGAAAAGAGAGCTTTTCCTCGTGTAGGTCCATATGCCCTCAAGCTCCAACAATCCCCCATCCACTTCCCCTAGACTTACACACAAGCACGCTCCTCTCTATCAAAGCAGCCTGCACCCCCACCCCTGGCCCACGCTCCTGATAACTGACAGCAGCTGCATTGATGAGCACAATGCACGGGCCAAGGCAGCTCAGCTGGCCTCACTCCCCACTTGACACTGGTTTGACCTCTGGCATGTGAGTCGTCCTTCCCGAAGGATGCTCTTCCTATTGCCTAACGCAGTCTGTCTATCTCCTTTCCCCCCCACACACACTCAGTGTTATCGTCATGACACAAACCCCCGAAACGGGTGCATCCAGAGGTTAGCCGGGTCAATTAAATTCAAACCAAGGATAAATGATTTGTAAATCATGTACAGATAAGGAAATAATGGACAACACAGTTAGCAGTGGTGCTGGTTTTATTTTGACGCTAAAAGAGAAATATTCATCACAAACATTCGGGGGGGGGGGGCATGGGGTGTTCATTTCTTTGAATTTCTTCCACTGAACCATAGTAAGCAAGTAATTAGCAAGCAATCTTTATTTCACTATGGCCTTTGAACCCAAGTTACACTGGGCTTCACAGGTGCACATACCAAAAATGATAGAATCTCTATAACAGGTTAAAACATTTAGAAAATGAGCAACATTTTATAAGCCATGTTACAGAAATACCATAGTTTCATGGAGTGGCTATTTACACTCTTGCCATATACTCATACACACTCCCATATGTGCACAAGGAGCATCAGGAGTGTATCCAGTACGAACAAGCATGAAAGGCTAGTAATAGCTCTCCTCCCTGGGGGACTGATGACACCAAGGAAACCAAACTGAAGCTGATGGTATGACAGAGGAGTTGGGGAGGGCGTACTCATCGCTTCCCCTCTGCTATTGTGCGCCTTTACAACTTTACAAAATAGCCTTTTAATTTGCTGCAGCGTCTGGGGTGTCTGAATTGTGCCAGCATCAATCACCATCATCACCAGGGCCGTAGGCACTTCGTCCCTTGGGCCCTCTCACTGAACGGCCCCTCAGGCAGATCACTCTGTCTTCCCTCATACCGGCTAGGTTTCCCAATCTGTGCGATTGCTTGTGCTACCTCGCAATCATACAAACAATGTGACGCTGCTTGAACCCTAACATTTGCTGCACTCGACACCACTCCAATTTTGACCAGCTTTTGATACCCCAGTTTTGAGCATAAAAGAAAAAACCCATCACCTCTTCAGTACAAATTACACAGACTTGAGAATGAGTTTCCATAGGTTTTTTTTAAATTACAAAGATCTATCTATCAGTGGCATATTTAAATTTCTCATTTTTTCAAAATATTTACATTACCTTAATTTATAGCCTACTTTCTCTGAGAGGCTTTAGCGTGTAGCTTGGGGACATCACCACCACTTCCTCTGTGTCATTATGGAAAATGATGCTTTGAAGGTAGTTTCAGGGCAAACCATCAGTAATTGTGAATATATAATTCATATTTTAAAACTGATGAAGTTGCTGATATGATTTGGCAGGTCAGTGCAAAGATAGTTAGTATGCCTGTCTCCTCTTTCTTGCCCACAGTCTCAGGATTTTCCTGCTGTCGTAATGGTGGCGCCACCTTTCCTGTACAGTGGGGATTTTGGTGCGTTTGAACTGAACCATCATTTTCACCTTTTGCTGCAGTTATCCGCTGGGTGATAAAAAGTAATTAAAGTTTACTGAAGAATGTGTTGTCTGCAGGTCCATATTGATAAAACCACCTGTATTTTCCTATCTGTGTAATGATAACTGATGATGATGATGATGATGATAACCGATGATGCATAGGCTACATGTTGTATATTTTGCATTGCGAATGTAATAACGTGCTGTTACACTTTTCTTTTCTTTTTTAAAAAAGTATTTGAGGTCAGTTGGTTGATAGCAGAAAATGTGCTGCACAGAGAAGTTACTTTGACAGAAAAGAGTAAGAAACATTTTTAAACTGATTACAGATCAGTGCTTTATGATAAATATATATGCAGTTTGTTACACAAGCTTAAGAAAGAAAGAATGGAGCCCGATACAAATCTGTGTAACAAATCCGCCTCAATTTTGTTTATAATAATAATTATTTTAAAGAAGTCAGATTTAACAAGTCTGCAAGATATAGCTTATGACAGTGTTGACTGTTATGATCTGGTAGTGTCTAATATCCATCCATCCATTTTCTTAACTGTTTATCCAGTTTAGGGTTGGCCTGTGGCTGGCCATTGCCTGGTGTCTAACACATCAAAGTGAACTAAAAATCGAGACGCCTTTTTAGTAACATTCCATAGTAAGAGACTCTGCACCTCTTGTACTGGATTAACTCTTGAAGGGTGCTAGAAGAGCATTGTCATCTGACATTACTGTGTGTGTGTGTGTGTGCGTGTGTGTGTGTGTGTGTGTGTGTGTGTGTGTGTGTGCGTGTGTGTGAACTTGTATTTTTATTTTTTGTAAAGTTTCAGTTTGTTTTGTTTATTGCCTTAAGGTTTTGCAGACTTACATAGGTTTTAATTTTTTTATCTTAAGCACACTGAGTCCACCTGTAATGAAGCATGCTGTATAAGTATAGTTGACACTACACCGAAAGTTACCTACACTGACCGCATCTTCCAGGCCACTAAAGGTGTATGAGATCCTCCTAATAAATGTCATCTGAGTACTAGATGTTCAGTTAGGCTTACGAGCTAAGTACAACTCATTTTTTAGTAAGTCTCACAACTTTGAATTTGCTTTTTTAAAGTTAGCCTGAAAATAGTAATATTGGTTTAAACTCATTTAGGAGGAGTTTCTCTGTTTGAGCAATGCAGACCGTTAAGCAGCATTCCACATGGGTACCAAAGAGGTTAAGTCATCCTGCTTCACATCAGGGATCTGTTTAAGCTGCTAGATATATGTGTCATCCCATCTTGTGTGCTGCGAGTATTTTCCTTATGTCTGTCACTTCCCATTCCTCCACTGCCTAGTCAGTTTTAATTGACTTTAATTAGCATCTTGTAATTAATTTTGTTTTCTACAAATTATTTGTATGAGTGGTCCCAGTGGGTGGCCTTGTTCATCTCGTTAGGGCCAATTAGCTGCAATTAACAAACACTAATGACGTGCTTTTTGTTTTTTTCATTCCAAAACAAACAGTGCACACCCTGGCAGATTCCAGAGCTGCACAGAGACCTCTTGTGTGTATAAGTGGTGCTGGGGGCCAAGTGACAGGCTAGGCTTCTAATCAACACCTTTCATGGAGAAACACAAACTCACTAAGGACACGTGTATCTGACTCCGAGCTTATCCAAATACACTTAGTATACTTCCTAGATAGCCCCCTCCAGTCTTTTAGTGTCACCCACTATTACACTGAGGCTTCTGGGAGCACACTAACCCGCTTACTAACAGAATAAATCCTGATTCTGAAGGTCAAAGGTTTGTGGTGAAAATATTAGATTTCTCTTATAATTTCATTGTACAGCTGTATAATGACAATAAAGGCTATTCTATTCTATTCTAATAATAATAATAATAATAATAATAATAATAATAAATTTGAACATCTGAGTTTTATTTCAAAAACTGAACCACTTTATTTATATGAAGACACATTGTTGGAGTGGCAGTGAGGTATTGTCCTTCCTGCAGTGTGACTACATCTTACTTGCAGTGTTTTTATCATCTCTGTGTATATAGTTCTGTATAAAGTGTAAGGCTTGATGAGTGAATGAACTGATTCATTCATGATTTAAAATTAATCCTCTTAACTGATGTACAGCTTAGCAACAATATCAAATAGTGATAGTGAGTCACTACTCGCTGCAGGGCTGTTTTACGCATTACGTAGCCTGGGTCGTTATAAGATCAAGCTTAAATGACGCAGTTGTAGTATTAGGAATGCCCTTTGACCTCTTCAGTTCCATACAGTAGGGAGAAGTGGAGATGGGACAGAGGTTCCTCACTGAGTTAATAATAACTAGCCTCTCCCCATCACACTTCTGTTTGACTGACAGTTACAATAACTGAGATCCACATTAGCTGCGTTAAAAGCAGAATTTTAAATGAATTACGTTCAAAGATAGACAAAATGTGGCGAAAGTAACACTGTGAATCGACTCAGTGCGCGCTGATAAAATGACTGATAAAAAGATTATGAGGCCGTGATCTGGCCTTCCTCCGAAAAGAAAAGAGGAGAGAAAATTTCTGAAGAGTGCCTTTTTTCAAAAAGTTTTTTTTTTTTTTTAATCTTCAAAATAGATTTTTGAACTCATCTTACGTATCGGGACCTTGGATATCAGGACCCAACAGAACTGCGGGTTTGTATGAGAAAATGCGCTATCTCCGTCCCCAGTGTACCAACATCGGGAGATAGCATCTATAAGAGGCAGCCTATCACCACCGATTATAACCATTAGTGCTCCTAGTCATTTCAATGCAATGAAGAATAATGCCGGGCCGCAGCATCAGTCTGTTTGAAAAGCCTGTGTTCAGCACGTCCTCTCCCCACAGCCCTCTGCAGGGAGAGACCTGCTGATCATTTGTCAGCTGCCACTGCTTCAGTCAGACTTATTCTCCGGCCTTTTCCAAAGGAAATCATTTATTTATATGACATTATCACTGACTCTCAGCACTCTATTCTACAGTGAACAGATGACTGATACAAGAAAGACTATCTTTTTGAAGACAACCGTAGTTTCCTTAGTATTTGACATTGTTTATTTGTAACTGTAATTTCTTTTAAATACATTTTCTTAGTTTGAATAGTTCTTTTTTAGATCGTGGCATCAACATCAGAAAATCTCACAATCATCTGCTTTTAGATGACGTCTTTTTAACTATTTTCCAAGAAAACAGGAAGTTTTTTTTCTATCTTTAGGTTTAAAAACATATTTCCTGTATCTTCGCACCATATCGTATTTTATTTTTTATAGCTATTACTTAAGTAGTTTTATGTTTTGAGAGAAACGAAACGAGCTTTGATTTTTATTTTTTTAAATCTCGTAAGCTGACGTCACGGATTTGTTAATAGGCAATAGGCTGAGCTCTGCTAGGTGCGCTCATTACAGCGTTTCTCTCGGAGAGAGCCCGTCACAGGCAAAATGGGACACATATGACTCCACCGAGCGCACAAATAGACTTTGATTGCTGCTCCTTGTTCTTCTCTACTTTAGACAACACTGCGGATATTTCACCGTGAATGATTTTAATATTAATGGGTAGCTTTTTGTTTCAGTGTCTTTTCCCTGATGAAATCGCACACCTCGGATCATCTTCACGGCCCGTTCTGATCTTCAATCAGTGATTTTTTTCTTTCTTTCAGTTTATCTTCAACAGCTGATCTTTCATGTGGAGCAGTTGACTGAATTTGGATTGTTGCCTCGTGGAGCAAAAAAAACAAAACAAAAAAAACCAAAAAACAAACAAACAAAAAAACAGCTATTTTACTCTCACGGATGACGGTGTAATCGATCAGAGCAATTCGGATGCAGTGGATCTTTTGGATTATATACACTAAAGCGAGTGCGTACCTACGTGACTGGGACGTTGGAGACGGAAGAGTTTATTTCGCACCCACACACTGGAGTGGGAATAAGTCGAGACAATGCTTCAGTGTGCCAGCTGTGAAAAGCCTATTCTTGATAGGTTCTTGCTCAAAGTTTTGGACAGACCGTGGCACATCAAATGCGTCCAGTGCTGTGACTGCAAATGCAGCTTGACAGAGAAGTGTTTTTCTCGAGAAGGGAGACTGTACTGCAAGAATGACTTCTTTAGGTAAGCATCCAAAGTCTTTGTGGTTTAGTGCTGAACAGGAAAAAAATCTTTTTTTTCTCACTCTCTTTCTTTGACAGTTAAAAAATTAACAGGTTAAACTTTAATTTGAGCGTCTCAATTTACGCGGTGCCACCAAAAAACTATGCCTGGCGTTCAGTATTTACACACATTGAAAACTGCTTTGCTCCAATGTTTTAGTTCCAATAACATCTTTATTTAAACATGTCTGTTCTCATTTTATTTTCTTTTATTATCCTTTTCGTCTCTCTTTTCGTTTTTGTTGTTGATTTTGTGTTCTGCGAAAATCAAAAGCTGGGATTTTCTTTTTCTTTTTTTTAAATTCTCTAAAAACAAGCCCGACTTTATTTCTATATTATTGTTGCAGCTGCAAACAGATAACCGCTAATGTGATTACGATGGAGATTATGTTACCGTTGCACCTAATATTTGTCTGTGGAAATAGATTTTACTTTCAAACCGTACAGCTGACTAAAGCCGACTATCGTGGTTTAACTAACTGAACAAGTTCCTAATCGATTTTCTGGAGTAAAATCGAAGTTTGCACAGTAAAATCGACATGACTAAAGTAAAGTTTGCCCAAGTAAGTACAGGTGCAAAGGTGTTCTCCTCGGTTAAAATCAATATATTACGTGTGTACTGAAACTTTTCCTTGACTTTGGTTCTCCCTCTCGAACAGGAAATTTGGGACCAAGTGCGCTGGGTGCGCGCAGGGGATTTTACCCAGTGATCTTGTCCGCAGAGCCAAGAGCAAAGTGTTTCACCTGAACTGTTTCACCTGTGTGATGTGTAACAAACAGCTGTCCACCGGAGAGGAGCTGTACATCCTGGACGAATTCAAGTTCGTTTGCAAAGAGGACTACGAAAACAACAGCGGGAAAGACACGATCCTCCTTTCAGGTGATTCCATAATGTCAAAGTATTATTATTATTATTATTATTATTATTATTATTATTATTATTATTATTATTATTATTATTATTATTGTGAAAATATTCCCAACACGCACCTTTTATAAATATTTAGTTTAGGGTATTTATTTATCATCTTATTCCCGTAACAGTAACTACGTGCAGCGACCCAAGTCTGTCTCCGGACTCTCAGGACCCGCAGGACGAAGGCAAAGACTCAGAAAACGGGCATTTATCTGATAAAGACGCGTGCAACAACGAGAACGACGAGCAGAGCGCCGTCGGAAAGCGACGCGGGCCTCGGACCACCATAAAAGCCAAGCAGCTGGAGACCCTGAAAGCGGCTTTCGCGGCCACACCGAAGCCCACCAGACACATCAGAGAGCAGCTGTCACGGGAGACTGGTCTCAACATGAGAGTCATCCAGGTAAAAGCAGCAAATACAGAATCGCAAACAAACAAACAAACAGATAATGGATGTCAGCAGTTTTTTTAAAAATTATTATTCGCATCCAAACGCATAAAAAGTGACACAATCCCAAAAGCACTAATATTACAGATAATAAAGTCATGTCCTTAAATTATACCCTGCCAGTTCCCTGCCAATCTTTGATGTATAGTTACTTAACAAAGCAGAGTGGCTCTTTCAAACACCCTCACAGAATATCTGCTCTGCTAATTTCCTTTTTTCTCCGCCTCTCTTTTGGGCTTTTCCTTAATCTGTATACCCAACGCGCCCCTAAAACCAAGGAGGACTCATGATGCCCATGGGCAATTTCCCCATAATTAAAAAATATATATCCGGTTGTACTGATTCTTCTTGAACTTAAAAGAGTAAAAAGTATATATATATTAAGTGGGCTAATAAGCAATCCGTTTGCATGCTTTTATTTTTTATTTTTATGCGTGTGTCTTTTCTCACCAGCTACAACCTTCACTCCATTTTATAGAGAATTATTATTGAGTGGATTTCTGACATTCGTCATATATAATCGTTAAGGTGTCTGTTTTCATCCAAAAACCCAAATGCAATTTGTTGCCCCACATTTTAAAACAGCATCTTTCGTCTGAGGCTTTTCCGCATTCGGGCTTCATGATTGTTTAACCGGTGTCTTAAAGGTTTGGTTCCAAAACCGGAGATCTAAAGAGAGGCGCATGAAGCAGCTGAGTGCTTTAAGCGCTCGGAGACACGTGTTTTTCCGCAACCCGAGGAGAATGAGAGGCCTTGGAGAGCGACTGGAGCCAGGAGAGCTTGGACACTTCTCTTATTATGGAGGTGAGATGTGTAATGTTATGATTAAGATTTATTATTCTAAGATTGCCATATAAATAAAAATTTGTAAACTTAAATGTACAAACTACTCATGCTTCTCCAGATTGACTATAATTAATGAAATGAATCTTATACTGTTTCAATGCTTTTATTGACCACATTGTAAAAAAAACAAGAACAAAGCATAAAAAACCCTACCATTATTCTTCCTTTAAATTCTGACATAATACACTAATCCTTATATTCATGTGAGTGCAGATTATCCTGGTGAATACTATGGCTCAGGAGGGAATTACGAGTACTTCCAAGGCCCACCATCATCCCAAGCACAGACTCCAGCAGACCTGGGCTTTGTGCCCTCCACAGTCCCGGCTGGCACCCCATTAGGAGCCATGGACCACCACCATCCCGGTCACCACTGTCCTGGAGATGTGCAGTGCTTCTCTGATACACTATCCCATCATCCTGCGAACTCGCCCAGTCCGGAGCCCAATGGACCAAGTTCAATTCATAGCATCTCCAGTGAAATGTGTGGCCCCAATACACCCTTTACTGTTTCGCTCAGTGACAACGGATACACCAACCAGCTGTCACAGCCCTCTTCAGAAATGAGCGAAGGCACTGTTTGGTAATCGGGCCAAGACCGAAATACTACACACACGGAGTTCGAAGGCAAATTCCTTGATGTTTTTTTTTTAAAATCAGCTATTTATTTATTTATTTATTTATTCATTCACTCGCTCACTCATTTATTTATGTTAGTTATTTATTGATTGGCCACTTGGATATTTTTGAATTATCTGTGTGAATTGGGCTGATTGAGAGGTCTCACAGTGCTGGGTCTCACTGATTAAGCAATAAACAAATGCATTAACACTGCTGAAGTTGCATTTTAATGTTTACAAAACCTTTTCTGTCATGTACGGTACTGTGCAAAGATTTTAGGCACACTGATCCTCCTGATATTTTTTATCCGTCACACGATTCTATCAGCTGGCCACTGGCCCACTCTGTGCCCTGCATTTTTCCATGTTCGCTGGGATAGGCAGTTAGGAAAAAGGATGAATGGATGGACGGACGGATGGACACGGCATCTGAGAAAATATGCCCAAACCTTCAGCCAGAGTCTTAAATAACCATCTTCAATGACAAGGACTTCTGCAGTGGCTCACAGAGATCCCTCATCTGACTACAGTCAGTCTGAGATGAAGACGAAGAGCTGGAAACAATACTCTTGTATTACACAGGAAATATCCATTTACAGATTATGAATGTGAGCTGTCGTGTGGAGATGGAAACAGCGGAGATCGCCCTAAATCCAAAGAAGAAACCTTGTGACAAGGTCTTTAAGATGGCTGGAGGAAAGAAAAAAAACATCTCTTTACCAAATACCCTGAAAAAACAATGGTAAGTGTAACTATAAGAATTTGTGCTTTTTAAGGGAAAAGGTGGTTCTGCTCAATATTAATCTAGAAAGCGTTTTTCTGTTTAGGGCACTTTACATGAAGTTCATTGACAAATGTAAAGTATTAACGGCACTACTGAGAACATTCACGTTTATTTGTTAATGTCACACAGATTCAGGTGCTTAAAACTTGCACGGCGCTGTATGTGGTGAAGCTGACCTCACAGTTCAAATGTGAAGTGCATCTGTTTGAGCACCTTTCAGTGTTTCAGCCCCACTTATAAATTCCCCACATGTGAGTTTGTGTGTGAAACTCTTGTATTACACACGAACCATCCACTGATTACAGATTTTGAATGTGATGATACATCTGACCAAAAACATTTCTCAGGACCGCGAAAACATTACATGTTTTTTTTTGTTTTTGTTTTTTTTTTTGTTGTTGTTGTTTTGCTACAACTTTCTTTCAATGATAATAATTAATTAATTAATTAATTATTTTAATAATTTGCTGCCCAGCATGTGTTTGCCTTCAAAGCGTTGTGATTTTAATCTGAACATTTTATATGAGTAGAAAATGATTTGACTGTAACATGATACGAGTCCAGCCTGACAGCCTGATATATAATAATGGGCAATGATGGACAGAAGAGTCAGTTGTTTATGTAACACTCCAGTGTTCAGAGGGTTGATTTTTAGGTGTTTAAACCTCTTCATTCTTATGGATCAACCATTTAATGCAAACAAAGCAAACTTTTGTAGCTATTGTACTTATTTTATTACCATGCTAGTTTGTATTATGACCTCATAAGAGACTCAAAACACAAATAAACTGCTGCCAAATGAAAGCACATCACAAACCCTGCCATTTCCGTTCTGTGACCATCTGTGTTTATTTTTATTGGAGCAAAAACCTTTTGAGCTCAAGACTTAAACTGCTTATTTATATTATTTATAATGATTCCACATCGCTACAAACAGGTTTTGTTTTTTCCTCGAGATACCTGAGTTTTCCCATCTGGTTTATGAGACAGACATCACAGCACTGTATAATAAAAGTCTTATTGATTATTGTTATTTGTTTATCACTATTGGGGGTGGGGGGGGGGGTCTTATTTGAGTGTTTCTTGATTTTGTGAATGTTTAATGAACAGGGATTTGTTAAGTTATGTGCAATCTTTTGAGATGATTTCTAACTAGACCAAAAAGATTACTTGGGGGGATCCTTTGAGGGTACAAATGTGCATTTAAAATATTTTTGTCCTTTAATAAACATACTCTTATGGAATCTGGTGACGAAGCCAAAGTGTCAGCAATTACTTAAAAACGACTGGATGATTAGAAATAAGTTCTAAATAACATCAGCAATAAGACCACGACTCGCATTACATTACAAACAGTGACATTAAACTTGCTTAGCTAAATGTGTTACACTGATTGCAGAGAGCTATTCATTGTCTTAATTTACTGTTTTTGCCATGACACTGAGCACTCGCTGTTCTGCTAAACGAGGAGAATTAATGACTCTAAATGAAATTCTACAGCAATGACTGCAGCTTCTCTTTGAAAATTTGCTACACATTGACAAACTGAAACTATATATATATATATATATTAGACTATTGTTTCTTTGTTGTAACAATGCTTCTTGGCAATAAAAATGAAGAAAACTCAGCAAATCTCTGCAATGTCAAACAGCTTATTCTGCTATTGACTTGTTCTGAGCTTCTGGTACTCCAGGTGCTGACAATCAGGCTTGCCATCACTGGAGGTAATCTCAGTGCAGCAAGATATATAGATGAGATTCTGCAACCAGTAGCAATCCCATATCTCCACAGTCTGGGACCGGAGATGACGACGCTCGCCCCCCACAGGGCAGGTTAATCAGATACTACCTCCAGAATTTGGGAGTGGAGAGGCTGGAACTGCAGTCCTGACCTCAACCCCATTGAACACTTGTGCGACCAGCTTGGGCAGCCACTTTGGCTGACTTGTGACAAATGCCACAGCAGTATGTGACCATGCTGGTGACCAGCATGAGGATGAGAAGCCAGACTGTTGTAGCCGTGTATAATTCTTCCACATTCTGCTGTTTGGTATTGGCAGAGAAGACTTGGCAGGTTTTTCATGGGTGAAACTCAAATACTCAACTATGCTGCTCAACCCACAAATGCATTTTCCTTATAAATGTGGCACCATTTAAGGGGAAGTAAACAGGCTTTCCAGCAGCATAAGATTTATTGCCAAGAAGCATTGTTACAACAAAGAAATAACTGACCAAACACAAATTTCCTTAAATTTTCTGTTAAGCTTATGCTGATTTTTCCTGGTGTTGTTAATCGGCTAGAAATTTTCTTGATAATTTGCGAGCTTCAAGCACATAATTGGACGTGCACACAATAAACAATGAGCCCTTCTCTAATGCCAGCTAAATGACATGTTGAGACATTAACAGGCTAATGATAGAGTGACTATTTTCAAGACAGGAAAAGGTGAGAGCATCATAAAAGAGGACCGAACAAATGCTGCATACTGGATCAGTGAACAGTGAAGCAGGAGACTGAAGGAGCACATGAGTGGAGCGGACTGGGGGAGGGGTATAGGAGACAAGCAATGTCACAAAGCATAAACTGCAGGATAACATGGACGTGGTTCATCCACCTCCCATGTTTTTAACATGACGTTTCGATTTGCCCAGTAACAAATATCAGCTGAATCTTAGAAATTGAAAACACTTTGACAAAGTGTGGAGCTGAAAGCTGGAGATGAGAGCTGCATTGAGCTTATTGTTCTGCTGAAATCTCAATTTTTATTATTCGTCAAAATTTTACATTAGAAAATAAATGCAACTCATAATGATTTGTATTATTGTTGCCAGCTGCTGGTCAGTAGGGTTAATGGTTGTACTGTCATTTATTAAAATTCATGTTTACCCTTAACACTTGAAGAACCATATGTGGTAACTTGATTTACATCATAAAAAACATTTATATTCTGTTCGATTTCATTTATATAGAGCTAAATCCCAACAACAATCACCTCAATGTGCTTTACATTGTATGAACCAACAATAATACATAAAAAACAACAATCAGACAAATCCTATCATACTTCAAACCACATTCTAAGGCAAAAATGATCCCAAATACAAGACAAGCAACACAGTGTCCAGATTGGTTCCCGAGATTTTGTGCCTTCGGTCCACAGCCAAGGGACATAGAGCTGAGCAGTTCCTATGGAAAAGCCCAAAAACCAGCTCTTGGGTGAAAGGATAAGACAGTTCAAAAGTTCAAAACAAGATCATCCAGATCTGGAGAAAGTTTGTGGACAAAGTCCAGCTTCCACCACATATTAAAGACACAGAAACACAAGGAAAAACAAGTCTGTAAGTTTCAAACACTGCAAACAAAGACCGACCATTCAGAGTCAAATACCCAGACCATCTGGAAACGAACAAGAAGACCCCACGGTCAATGACATCCAAGAGGAGTGGGTGAAGAACCTGTCAGACTAGACCAGAAGAGAATGTGCTTGCCACAGGACTCAGTCTTGCCATATCCCTTCAACAGCTTCCCATAGTGGATCTCATCAGGGCCACACGAAACAGCAATAAGAAATGACAAACTAACACAACCTGAAGTGACAGCTACCATCTCAGCTGAAAGAATTCCTCCATCCAACCTCACTATTCAAGAAAAGAAGGCCATCACATCCCTGAGTAAGGATCAAAACATCATCACGCCACCAGCCAACAAGGTCAGGTGCACCAATGTTCTGTATTCAGCTGATTACCACACCAAAATTACGACACTCCTCAGTGACAACAATACTTTTGAGCTCTTAAATCCCCCCAAGCACAGGAAGACAACTCCTACCAGAACAGACCCAGCTCAGATCAGATTTGCACGTTGTTAGACCTCTGCCTTACCACAAATTATTTCAACCTGTACAAGGAGGAAGTGGAAAGTAAAGCTCTTGGCTTCTTCAACGGGGTGGCACCTACTGTAGCCACTGGTACAGTTATGTGGATGACATCTGGGTGAAAATCATTGAACCCACGAAGTAGAAACCTTCGCTCGCCACATCAACTCAGTGGATAAATACAGATGTTTTACCAGGGAGGACACCAGGAATAATAGGTTACCATTCTTGGACTGTGCAGTGCTTAATGAGGAAGATAGAAGCCTCAACATTGAAGTTTACAGGGAGCCCACACACACAGAGACCAGTACCTACGCTTCCACTCCCACCACCCACTGGAACACAAACTTGGGGTGATCAGGACCCTGCAACACCGGGTAGAAAGCGTTCCCTCAAAGGCAGAAGGGAAACAATAAGGAACACACACATGTAAAGAAAGCCCTGAAAACATGTGGTTATCTCAGCTGGGCTTTCAAATCAGCAAAGATGCACAGGAAAGAAGGTCAAACACAAACTAGGGAGACTAAGAATGACAAGCGGAACAACATTGTCATCCCCTATGTGGCAGGCTTCTCAGAGAAATTTTCTCCAAGCATGACATCCCAGTATACTTCAAAGTCAGTCACACTCGAAGGCAAAAACTGGTTCATCCCAAAGACAAACCCCCAAACACAAGCTCAGCAACGTGGCATGTGCTGTCCATGCAGCGAGGACTGCTCGGACCTCTACATTAGAGAAACCAAACAACCACCTCGACAGGACAAGACTCAGCTGTACATCTGCATCTAAAAGAGAAAGGTCACTCTTTGAGGATGCTGAAGTTCAAAGGTTGGGATTGGGAACACAGATGGTTTGAGAGGTGAAAGTAGCATCTTTGTCCACTGTGAACAGCCATCATTGAACAGAGGAGGTGGACTACATCAACAACTTTCCTCTGTCTACAATGCAGTCCTGATCACCCACTGATTGTAATGACCCACTCCTTTTTTCGCACCTTGGCGCATGTGATTATGGACATGATCAATAGTGAATCACAACCACCTCCAGGGGACAACCCCCTGTGGGTTTAAATACCTGGGTTTCTCCACCTTCTGGTTTGAGAACTGAAGAAGCCTTCCGGGTGAGAGGTGAAATGTCTTCAGGAAGCTTAAAGATGTCCACTTGCCATCTTTCAAGCTCCAGAAACAACCCCCTATGAGCAAGCACTTGGTGACAGTGGGGAGGAAAAGCTCCCTTTTAACAGGAAACCTCCAGCAGAACCAGGCTCAGGGAGGAGCAGTTATCTGCTGTGACTGGCTGGGGGTGAAGGGAAGGAGAAAGAACCAAAGACATGCCTCTCCCAAACCCAAATTGGTGGCTCCACAGAATAGGGGCATGGAAGCTGAAGAACTGAGACCTGAGAATCACACAAAGTCATTCTGAGTGATGAAACATACACTGTACCCAGCTAAACACCCGTAGAAGATTGTGGACCAATCAAAACAGCAGATGAGATAATATATTTGGGAGGAAGAGTGCTGCAGCGGGGTTTCTGAGAGTACAACGAAGCTGTACTTATTAAATTAAAGCACCTTACCTGTAATTTGTGACTCTTCTGTAGCAATGCACAGCTATTTGAGGTAACACATAATCCTCAGCAGAAACCCGAGATGCAGTTATTTAAGTGTGCTCTCATTTCATTTCAGTTCAGTATGAGAGGCAGGACGGATGTTTTTGCTGCCCTGCTCTGTTTCACTGTGTGCGCAGCAGCAGAAATTCTAATCATCATGGTGGGCTTAGCATCAGCTGGCCACTGAATGAGGTTTAGAATGGTAGAAAGCGAAATTCATCACTTAAAATTTGAAAGTGTCACAAATACACATCAGTAATACTTTATTTTTTTTACTAGAATTGATGTTTCAATTCTGCTAATTAACTGAAATCGACAACGTTTAAACTTCCCCTTTTGCAGATAATGTTATGCTGGAAACGTAATCCCTATAATCTGAACAAAATACCTCGATGAAGAGAAAGATTTGCAAGTCGAACGTGAAGCCTGCAAATCAATTTCAACCTCAGTGACAATGAGAGGGGGGAAAAAGAAGCTTATTTGACCTCTAAGCATCGATTGTACACTTTCTAACTAATTTAACTCCTTTCACAAGTGTCCCGAAAATATAGCAAGTCGAGGAAATATATATTTTATACATCTGGTATGTTTCAAAACACAAATCTGAAACCAAACAAATGAAACGAGACATGTTTCACAGAGCTCGTTGCTAATTAGCTGCCTACCGTTGGCTTGATGGACTCTTTAACTTCTGTTATGCCTCGACACTTGAGCTGGGCACCGGCAGCTCGGTCAGATGCCTGCAGCTACCATCTTTATTATTCTTCACAAGACTAGACAATGTTCTTAGACAGAATCAGCACAATTTGTTGCACCAATTATCTTTTTTTTTTTTTCTTAGCTCTCTGCGCACATTTAAATGTCATCTGCAGTTGTTTTGGAAGCACGAGCATAATACAAAAAAACATGAACACTTTTTTCTACCCATTTTTTCACTCCATTCAATTGCACTGAAAGCTAAACACCTAAAAACAGAGACAAGATAAATAAATAAACGAAGACAAACGCTATCGCAGAGTAATCTATCTATTGCAGTTTGCGATGAGCCCTTCACATCCTTAAATATAAATCTTATTTGAACTTAGATCTAGTATTTTTCTCATTCCTCTTTCCTTTCAGTCCCTTTCTCAATCTAGCCCAATTCACAAATTTGACTCTTTCTTCACTTTATGCTTGAGGCTTGGTACTCCAATTTCTGCATGAAAATCATTCACACATAGAATTTTATAATCAATGCCCACAGTAATAGGATTCCTCTGGCCATGGGCAATTAATACAGTTTTCTCCTTTTTTCCCTCCTTGTGCTGATCTCAAAGCTACGAGACATTGGCTTCTCCTCATTTACATATTTATTGCATTGGACTCAAATCTGGCGAGTGATTGATGTGGAGCCTGCCTTCTGAATTTTTAGCGGTCTATTATTATGAAAGACATGGAGGGGGGCTGCAGCACGTCAGTGTAATTTTGATTAAAGTTGAAGAGGACAGAATCATGAGTGTTCCCCACCTACTCCCTTTTACTGCAGTGCTTAATCCGTGAGGCCAAGAGCTGATTTCAGCCTGCTCCAGAGCCAGAGGAGTCATCCATTCACAAAAAAAGAAAAAAAAAACAGGCAGATTCGCTTGTTAAGATTTTAATCAGTGTGTCACTTGCTTCTAATGTTAACAAAAATGTGATTCATTTCAGTTTAATATATTTTTCAGTTATTATTGGATCCTTGGAAAACTTGGTGCTCTTTCCCGGACTCATGTATTTGTGTGGTGTGTGTCTGTGTTGCTCAAAATAATGTTACAAGCAGCATTCTTGAATAAAATAATTTAAAAAAAAAAGATTTTGCTCTACACAGCAAACAAATAAATGATCCGTTACTGTCCCGAGGTTTTTGAACACTCAGTATCTTCAGATTGTTTTGCACGTCACAGATGTCCTGTGAAGACTAAGACAAAGACACGACACGCTGATGGTTGGTGCTGCTCTCATCTGCAGTTCTTGTATGTTCAAGTGTGAAAAACTGCTCTGCACACGTGCATGTAGTGGGGTGCATGAGCAGAGTGGAGGTGGCTGTAGAGCTGCACTCCATCCTTGATGTGTTTTGTACTCCAATGATGAGTTTCACAAAAATACACCTGATTATAATCACGATTTGTGCATGAAAGCCTTCTTCTTTAGTGTCAGCAAGCTTTAACAGTATTATAGACTAGCCTGCATTCACTCCGGTTACTCAAATGATTCCAAACTCGCATCATATAAAAGTTTCTTTTCAGGCGAATTTG
>VOQJ01011674.1:15179-26793 GCA_015052665.1 Apistogramma diplotaenia | reverse complement strand
TTCAGGCGAATTTTCCTAAAAGCAGATCTTCGTACTCGCCCCAGCAGCCATCTGGAGGTTAGGCAGATTCTTGAGAACTTATATGGCTTTTATCAGTCTGATTTAGCTGTCGTAAACTAATGCTGCTACATGACATTACTACAAGCTAGCTTGTCAAGCACAGTGATTTCACTGGTTGGCTGCCTTTGTCCTTCAGAGCCAGAGGACGTGCATTATGAGAGGCGGTAAACCAACAGTTCCATGTGGAGTTGGCTTTCTATGCTCCACTGATATGCCCTCAATGCATGCAATTTAATGTGACACATCTGATCTTTGCATTCAGCTAAACTCTGCATAACATGACCCATAATGAGCAGCTCGCAGTCCAGCGTAGGCTAAGTCTTTCCTTGAACATGTTAATTAATCTGAATTTCTATCTTGACACGCTCCTTTAAAATCCTGTGATGGCTGCACCCTCATGTTAGACTTATGGTGCATTTAAAGGTCAGATTAGCGGCAGTAAACACACACTCCAACATTCCTGTATTCATTAGATGAGGCGACCAAGTCAGGGGAGCATACAGTGATTACAGTTCTCGGTGTACGCCAAATGAACTGTAAATGCAAACATGAAATTAGTTAATTTCACATAATTTATACAACCTTTTAAGTTATCTGTATGTTTTACCTGCATAGTGATGATTAGCTACATTTTTGCAAACTTGTTTCATTTAATAATTTCTAGTTCTGGTGTCTTTGGTGTACTGTGTTCAGTTTGGGTGACTTATCCTCATGTAGCACTGCACACTGCAACAAGTTATACGGCTCAATAATAAGATGACATTCCTTTTTTTTTTTTTTTAACAAATATGCCAAACAGCTTATTAAATTACTAGTTATCAAACACTGAACATACAGCAGTATTTGATCGCTTGTTTGCAGACAGTAAAGCGTCACAGTGTATCATATGAATGTGAGTCTCTGGAATATCTGTACAAGTTCAACAGCAATCAGCCCAGAAGCTGCTGTGATTTCAGCCTATAGCTCAAAGCGACAGAGCAATAGGCCGACTTCGCCTGTTGCCAGAGTGGCTTGAACAATTATATTTGTAGTGACATTTTCTCAGAGACACAGTAGCAGCAGATAGTGTCATCTTGCTATTCTGGCTTTGTCCACACTTCCAACACACCACGCGGATCTATTACTGCTTCCATATTTTCTATACCAGTTGGTGACCTACAGTGATAATTGTGATGTATGGCCAAAGGTGTTGCACCTCAGGCTGCTGACCTTTCCGCAATCCCATACTTGGCAACCTTTACCATCGACCTCCTTTGCCCCTCCCCACTTTCCACAGACCTCATTCAGGGGGCCCCAACCTTCCTCTCCTCCCTCACCCTCAGTCACGTACATGTTGTAGTTGGCTCGATGTACGAAGCTTGCAACACTCCAGTGGTTCCATGAATGTTAATGTCGGGATGAGGGAGGAGAGGAGAGGAGAGGGGGGGCATGGTACAGGGGACGGCTTTACCTGGTCTGCATTGCACAGCTATATGGAGCTTCTTCCATGTTGGGGTTCATATTGACTAAGCTGGGGTTTTCTTGTTATAGTATCTGTGACAAATATTAAGTGCGTGAGCAGCATTTTCAGGACAAGTCACTGTCACACTCATCAACAATGAGCTGCCTGCTGAATGTAATGAGGGCTTTTTCTGATTTGATTCTCAGCTTTTCTAAAATCTCTCAAAATTGTAATTTTAGTGAAATCAGGATTTTAAAAAAAATGCCGGTGATATGGGTCAAAGTTCACTTCAGTGTCATGAAGTTACTGCACCCCTGCAGAGGGCCGAAGTGCCGCTGTCCTCCCACCAGAGAGGCTCGCTCACTATAACCCTGCACTCCTTGCATTAAAGATGCACCAACTCATTTGTTTAAATATTGATCTATGCATGGATTTGCATTTCAGAAACGGAGTTTGCTTTTCATCAAATGAGACTATCAAAGATTATACATCACAGAGCGTGGGATGCACGGGGAAATATCACTATCATTAAAATCTCACCTTCATAAAACTAAATTCAAACAAAGCCAGAAGAGTGACAGCAGTGTTTTATTTCCTGTTATAGGTTCAGCTTCACTACAGCTGGACCGGCACGTATGCGCTACTGAATCAAACTATGCTGCAACATTATTCTCAGGCTAATTTTTAATCGAGCACAGGTCACCCCTCATTTCTTTGTATTTTGTTACGTGCGATTTGAAACATGTGCAAACATAAATGTGAATACAATATAGATATGGGGCAGAAGATCTTGAAAATCAATATTTGGTACGACTACATTTATTCTTGAGCACAGCCTGAACTCTCTGAGGCAGCTTCCTTTTAATTTTTTAAGTAGTCTTCAGGAAGAGTTCTCCAGGCTTCTTGAAGCACATTCAGAGCCCTTCTTTGGATGTCGGCTGCCTTTTGTTCTGTTCTCTGTCAACATGGTCCCACACGGCTTCAATAACGCTGGGGTCGCGGCTCCGGGGAGGCCAATTCACGACTGCTTGTGTTCCATTGTGTGTTTTTGTAAACCTAAAGTATATCCTGGATGTTTTCACTGCCAGCGTAGTAAAAGCACCCAGATATGCTTTTTCTGCATCGGCAGTGTGTTTAGGATCACTGACACGCTGGAAAATGAAACGGTTGCCAATCAGAGGTTTTCCAGATGCTGCTGATGCCGAGTCAAAATTTGGTGTTTTTATGATTTCCCGATGACACCGATTTTGACCCCGAACACCGCTAACTGAAATACAGCTCCAAACCCTGACCTCCTCCCGACCTCCTCCATTCATATTGATGAAAAATTACACCAGAGATTTCTAATTTGGATTCATTCCCACTGATTTTTAGTCTATTTCCTCCACCCTTCCACTGAGACCATTTCTGATGAGGCTTCAGTGGACAGTAGATGAAGAGGCAGATGCATCTATCAGGTCCTGTGTGAGGACTTTGCTGGATGTTTGTTTAAGGAAAAGTCTGCAACGTCTTTTGTCCTCCAGATGTCCAGTTTTCTCAAAATTTTAAAGACACACTGCACACCGGGGTGATATTTGAAACGCTTTCAGCTAATAGCTTTTTGTGAATCACCTTGTTGGTGCAACAAAACTATTTTATGCCTGTCAAACTGTGGAATTTTTCATAGATTCAACTAAAGAAATGGGAACAACTGATGTGTTTTTGCGACAGGCTGCTAGGAAAAAAAAAGCACTGGTTCATCTGTGGTTCCTAAGAGACTAAAAAAAACGTTTTTGAAGAAAAAATTGTCAATTTTGCTCAGCGTGCATCTGCACATGACTTAAGAGAGGCAGGTTTTGACCCATTCGTGTATTTCAGAGTGGAAAAATTAATGTAAAAAATTCATGTCATTGATCGCGCCGTAGTGGCTGGACTATAAATTTGCAGCATGTCTGAAATATATAAAAAAAAAAAGAAGGCAGGAACGCAGAGATGAGATGAGCTCTTCAAAATCCTCTGCCCGGAAAAAGGGAGAACAGCTGGGGCCTGGCGCTCCCTCTGTGTGTGTCTAGTCTTTGTCATGGCCAGAAGACTCTTGTTTTCAGGCAGTAATCAGACAGCCCTGGGGCTCTGTAAAGACCCTGTTCTCTTTTCATCTCAACTGTTGCATACACCCTGCTAATTGGAATCCTGCAACTGGGTCACATGCATTGTCTCTCAAGTGCTGTCAAGTCATTGTGACGCGTGAATGTGGAATTATGGTTGTCTCTGATGCATGATTGAGTCTTCTCATCTTAATGCCTCCTTTTCAGGCTCATCACAGATGTGGATTTTTTTCCCCTTCTTTCTTGCATTAATATTTCTTTCTGTTCTCGCCTGTTTTTGTCACATTTTTTGCATGAAACCAGAAGTCACTGGGGGTTGTCATTTGTGAAGAAAATAGTATTTAATTCCTATTTAACTTCTTTTTTTATGCCAGTAAAGTATCACTATATATCAGCAGATCTGGTTCACACCCTGAACTTTCTGCCAGCTTCACCTACTGATCCTCTTCCCTCCAGTGGTTGACGAGGAACCTGATTTTGCAGTTTGTCAGTGATTAAAAGCAGAATTAACCAGCCTAGCATGCCACCACAAATGAGCAAAACCCTCTGGGAGACCAGCAAGACCAAGCAAGGCACATTTCCAATTATACTACCAAATGAATCATTTCTTTTATTGGGCCGTCTATAATTGTAGTGGGTATTGGGTGCATGCAACTCAATTTGTCTTACATATTTGTTGGTAAGATGGTAATAGAGTTGACAGAGCCAAGGGGATGATATAAAAGAAAGAGACAAAATAAAAAAATAAAAAAGGGGATGAGCTAGATCCCTCAATATTTGTTTGATCTGCTTCATCCTCCTTAATACTGTTGAAGTTTAAAAGCCAGAAAGAAAATGGCACTTTAATCATGTGTGTGTTGAGGAATGGGAAGTCTATCATTTTCAAATAATCAGAAAATGTCTCTCCAGAGTAACAGACTTTGTTCTGACTGCTGGAATTAACGAGGCTTCCAGTGATGTGATTATCAGTCCCCGGGATCATCAATATATAAAAATAATTGACAAATTAAATTAGTGAAAATTCTTGAAAACGAGACTCCAGCAAAAGAAAAAAAAAATCTTTAAACTAAGTTGGGTAAGCTTTATTTAAGTTTCATTTAGAGATCATCGCTGGAATTTGTTCTCCATCCTCAAAAAGGAAACATCCAGTTACTTATAAAGCAACTGGAAAACACGTCAGTACAGGCACACAGAAAAGGCACAGCACTAACGATGAAGCCGTTTCACATCACCAACACTGGGTTTCAGCAGTGCATCAACTTTAACAATGTAGTGTCATTCAGCTGTTGTAACGTAGCAATTATCTGACAGCAGTTTTGGTTGTAACACAAATACAGAAGAACGTGTGATTCAGACGTTAACGTTAAAAACAAAAGACATTTCACACATCGGACATAAAAACGTCAGCAACAGATTACAGTTAAAATCTGTAACAATAACCTTTATTCTTTCAGACATTTAAAAAAAAATTGGCCATTTGATTGTTGTTTCACTCCAGAAAAAAGCCAAACAAAAAGTAAAGCTTGTTCTTCATTTCAGACCAACACAGCCACACACCAGCATTTTAAATTCTGCTTAATGTTATTTCTTATTTAAGTATTGTCAGCTCTCTGTGCATTACTGTCATTATTATTACTCTGTGCATGTATGCTTGTATGTATACTAGATGCAACGGCTAAAATGCAGGTTCGATTCTGAGTGCCATGTAAGGGAACAGTTGGCGCTAAAGTGCCTCTAAAGCAGCGTTTACTGTGTGAAGGGGACAGCTGTGGTTTTGTTGAGGCGAGCTGCCCATTGCTCACTGCAGGGTAACTGTGCAGTAGTTGGGGTTTAAAAGGGACCGTGTCCCTGCTCCCTGCTGAGCTCCCCTGTTCAATCCTGCCTTTGTTCAGCAACTAAGTGCTCCATACTTAGCAGTGTTTAAAAAAAAAAGAAAACAAAACAAAAAAAACCTTTCTTGCCAACTCCTCCAGCAAAGTGTCGTCATTGTTGAGCTGGTCATCAAAACACTTGCAAATCTTAGCAAGCGTATGTCACAAACCAAGGTGCGTGTTAAGGACAACATGTTTCATTTATTCTTGGGACCAGGCCAGTTGAAAAGCATGGATCATCGTGGAAGCATAGACATCCTATTGAGCCACCTGTGTAAACTCCAATTGCACTTCAGTAAAAAAATACATGAACTGATCCTAATACTAGTATACGTGCACTGCCATTTACAGAGTGTTATAACTGATGTCAGTCAACTCTTGCTTATTGAGAATCATTGCCAACGATTCATTAGTAACACGGCTGCCTCACGTTGGCTCCTCCAGCCTCAGTTTCCAAACCGGGGCCTCGGATGAGGCTCCGATCGGGCTCCTTTGCGTCTGGCTTTGGCCTAAGCCAGGCAGTGAGAAAAGAACAGGCCCCCACTAGGAGGACGCCGACGTCTCCATAGTGGACAGGATACGAACCACTTCTGCTCTCTGAGTGGGTGAGATGTGCTGGGTCATGTGCACAATAGAATCCATGGCAACCTCTGGATTGGCTTGAACAAGGCTGGAAAAAAGAGATGGAAACAAAAGAAAACGCGCCTGTCAGGTGGGTGAATGAAGGTAAAGAAAGGAGTAAACGAGCAATTTAATTCCAGCACCGAGCAGCAGTTTGCGCTGTTGCACAGCTTTGAATTAGCACCTGCGAATCTGCTTGAGGATGTGGTCTCTGCGGATGTACTTGATGTTCTCGTCGATGACGGATCTCGCACCCTCTTCTTCGGCTAGCTGCCGTTCCAGCCACGCCACCACTTCCTCATTGTTGTCCCACAGATAGGCCTGCAGAGCACAGGGAGCGTTAAAGGGCACAAAACCCGTCACTGTAACACTATTTAAACATAAATGAAACCTGGAAAACCCACTTTTTGTGGAATTAAAAAAAACAAACAAAAAAACCTTATGAAACAATTAAAAAGTTACCGTATAAAAAAGATAAAATTAATAAAATATCATGAATCAACAAATAAATAACAACAAGAACAAAAGAGACGGACAGGCACAAAGTGGGGGCTTGATGTCTTGCTGACTGGACCTGATGGGAAAATTAGTATTCATGAGTGCTGGCATTTTCTGTTCCCAAACAAAGCCAGGCTGGAGGGCTTAGCGAAGATTTGGGGGTTTAATGGGCTCTTGCCTTTTTATGAACAGTCCTGCTTGAGGTCCACAAGAACATTTAACGCCCTTATTAATCATTTTTAATCTGTTTGCTTTTAATTAAGAAACAGCGTGTTGCTCTCCTATCTGCACGTGCCAGGGCTGTGATTAATTGTGGCTTAAGACAGCCAGTCCTGATTAGGGTAATGTATTAGCTAACAGGAAGGCCACTTCTTAAGAGATCTCAAACACTGAGCCGACTCCTGTCACCCCCTGCGGCTGGAACTCTGAGCCTTAGAAGCAAGGAAGCACGGGAAGGAGGGAGGGAATGAAGGAAGGAGGGAGGGAATGAAGGCAGGAAGGAAATGGGTGCAGACATCATAAAAAAGTATACTACATGACACATACTTTGTTATTCTATGGAGGTAGGAGTTATTTTCTTCTATATTATAATTTTCACTCAGAGTCGCTGAATATTGACAGATTGCCTGCAGTGGATGTTACCTTAACAGCCCCCTCGGCCTCCACAAACCAGCGGCGCAACATCGCCTGGACCTGCCCGTCTGTCAGCTCGGTGTTTGCCATTTGGATCTTCCTCTTCACCGTTTCCTCCAGCAGCAGACGCCGCAGACGCCAGTAGAAGAACTGACGAGATGTCGGCCATTCGAGGATGTCCTGAGAAGGCAACAGACAAGCGAGTAACATTACGCAGAGTTGGTGTCACTAAAATCCTCGATGAGACAAATCCTGCTGAATGCCAGTGTGAAGATGGAGCATTGTCTTCTTGAAATGAATCCAAAGGTGTCCCACTGTATTACTGGCATGAAAACTGTTTGCTTTGACACAAATGTCATTGAATTTAAAGGTTTCATTTGGTAAGAAGAAACAAAATTGAGCTAAAATCTTCGTGATGTGAAGCAGATTAGTGTGTGTTAGTGTGCTATTCTCCACATTAAGTGAATATTGAAGCTCTGAGGATGTTTGCTTTCTATGTGCTGGTATACTTCAGCGCAGGTAGTAATGCTCCCGTACAGAGCATGTGGGAGGAGGGAAAAAAAAACACCTCTGACCGCCATCCATCTGTAAAACAACCCTCTGGTCATGTGAGCAAAGTGTGTGTGTGTGTGTGTGTGTGTGTGTGTTTGAGAAAGATGGGTCAGTGAAGGCACAGGATGAGATGGGGTCTGCCTGAGGCTGCTCTGTAGTTGCTAAGGTGATAGACCAGGGTCATCAGAAGATAATTATAAGGATGAATCTCGCAGCCTGTTAAGCCCAAACATTATTCACTAGGCAGGTGCAGGAGCAGTTAGACTGATACTCCCCTATGGGCCTTTCAGGTTATTCACAGACTACACATTCATACTGTACGTGCACACACACGACTCTCACCGTGATAACCCCCTTCTCTTGCATGCGACCCGGGGTGTCGTGGAGGTCTGCAAACTGCACGGCCACCTGATGGTAGATGGGCAAAAGAAACTCCTCGCGCTCCTTAAGTTTGGTCTCCAGCTCTTTTCGATCAGGGGGGCTCAGCTCTGGGGTCCCTGTTGGGAGTTTCACAGTAGAAGCATGAAACATATTTGACTTATTTCACTGGAGCACTCGAAAAGGTTGAATTCACGGATCAGCAGTTAAACATGCTTTTCTTCATTGCTGAATGATGTAACTGCACATGTTCCCTCTGCCTCTCGACTCTCAACCCGTACAATTCATGTATACACTTCTAGCAGGCGAGAAACTTAATGTTAATACAGTAGCAGCATCATCCTATGATCACCCATCTTCTTGCTATCAACACAGGTTCTCCATGAGAATACGGTTGGGACTTAACTTCTGCTAATAGTGTTTTATTCCAGCACACCCCCCCCAAACCTTCATTTCTGTCAGAAAAGACTGATTCCTGTTAACTCTGATATGTGAGCTCCCAAATCCCACACAGTAAACCACCACTATGGCGAAAGCACCAAGCAATTGCAGCACTGCTCCAAAGGAAAATCAATAGTCTGCAGAGGAGAGACAGTAGAGCTCGTGATTGATCTGAGCAGGCTGTGACTGACACATTTCCCAGAGGAATGCGGGGAAGATGACACCAAATCAAGAATGACAGGGAAAGCACATATGCTCACACCTTTTGCTTCTACCTTAAATGAAGACAGGACCAAAGGGGGAGGAAAAGAAATATCCCCAAAAGAGGAATACTTCCGAGTGCAGTGACTTACCCAATTTTTCAGCCAAGCCCATGTAGACTGGATCCACTCTCCTCATGGTCTTCACCAGATCCTTCCTCCTAAATTTGATTTCCACTGTTCCTTCAGGTTCCAACACGCCACCTCTGGAGACGGAAAGGATTTAAGTGAGCACAGATGATGTCACAAAAATTTGTTTGGTGCCCCTTTTCTGCAAAACTCACCGGCTGTCCTTGTCGGCGTACATCTCCATGTGACGGGGGTTGATGGTGGGATCTATAACCACCCAGGAGCCTCCTCTCAGCTCAGCCTGAGGGGGGATATAGACCAAAACTGGCTGCCTGTATTCCCTCAGCCCATCGACAATATAGGCCCCGAATTTCAACACTTGGTCGTACATATCTAAACAGGACAAGATCACATTAGATAAAGACTGGGTTCAATCACAAACTGACTGATTATCTGTCCAAGGAGCCGGAGATACCTTTCATTCCTCCAGAAAAGCCCCTCCAATTGGCAAACACAATGAGAGGTAAGCCCTCGCGGTTCAGATCCTTAATGGCTTGAGCGGTTTTGAAAGCAGAATCTGGGAACCACACCTGCCCTGCCTGCTGGATGATCTAAATATGAAAGAGAGGGACGCCGCCTCAGTACACAGGTGTCTGTAAATGCCTCGTGCGCCTATTCTCTCTTGATGATATGCACCGAGCGACCCTTACCTTAGCCTCCGAGTCTAAATTGGCTGGATCAGCTGGGATTGACAGTTCCACTGACCTCGTTTCCACAGCAACCACTCCAGTCGGTATCCACCGAGTCTGTAAAGAGGCCATAGAGTGTTAAAATCTAAAAATACCTTGATAATAATTTTAAAAAGGGAAGCCCTTTATTTGTAAATCAGTTACGTTCGATGTGTGATCTGGTTTTATTTCGAACTCACCTGGCTCTGCCCACCACGACACTCTGAGCCCAGGGCTGCATGATCTCCATGAAAGAGCCATGGTCGAAGAAGCCATGCTGCCAGGAACCCTTTGGAGCTTTTTTTGAGAGAGGGTAGAATATAAATGTTTAAAAAAAAAAAAAAGACAGTGAAAAATGTAACGCAAATTAATCCACTTCCAAAAAGCATTCTCTCTTCTTGTAATATGTTTGAAATCCTTGGCTTTCTTCTGTATGCAGACTCAGCGTGTATATTTCCAGAATCTGTCATCTTGGCACCGGCCGTGATGGATGACTGTATAAGCAGACTTGCTCAGCTCTTTTTCTGCCTGTACACCCTGAGAAACATGCCCAGCCTAAGAGGTTACCATTCAATTAAGCTTGGCCACTCATCACCACCAGACGTTGACTGGCTTCCCACACGGTCCCCCGATCTCTTTGCCATCCCAAGCAGTAATTACACTGCTCAGTCCTGACCTGCAGTGTAAAACACACTGCATCAATTTTGGTGCTGATCTGGCCTTTGGCGGCATGGTGTTAGGCTTCACTGTTTCTTGCTTAGTTTCTTAATAGCCTTTCTCTTGTAATGAATTATTTCAACCTTTAACTCGTAGGCTATCAGGCTGAAATAATAAATCTTTATATTTACTTTAAATAACACGGGAAAAAAAATGGGGCTCGACTTTTTAACAACTGCTGATGAAGCTATATTGATGATCAGCAGAGGAAAAGTGAAATGTGTATAACCAGATTCCCATTAAAATGAAACTACCATAAAATTAGAGACTCTTTATTTCTTTGGAAGTGAGCAAATTAAATATATATATATATATTTTTTTTTTCATAGTTAAAGCTTAGATGCTAAACAAGGCACAGGAGCTCAATTCTCAAGTTCATACGCGCCCACAGAAGGCACTCACTCTGGCTGGGACGTCCCGCCAACATCCAGCGGGGGTCGTAGGGAGCCTTAGTAGGCACAAACTCCACTGGCCGATCGATGGGGTCCTTGGCATTGAGGATTGGTACGGGACACGATTTACACTGAGGAAACAATAATTCATGATGATACACCACAAATACAGAATCATCTAAAAATCTGCACGAGTGAGTTCATCGTGCACATTCAGCATTTTAGTCAAAACAGCTAGCTGTTACCTTGGGCATGTAAGACAGCCACTGCAGAAGAGTGAAGACTCCTTCGAAGTCATCAGAAACGGTACAGTGAGTGACGCCGTTGTTATGCATGATCTGAATTCCACCGAGCTGGTTGTTGGATGTGTACACTTCTCTGCCCAGCACCTAATGCAGGAAAGGGATGAATGTGGGCATTTTAGACCATGCAACTAAACAACTAATGCTGCTGAGGATAAACAGTAACATAGATCAAGGGGGGAGGGAAAAAAAGGACATCTTGCATCTCCTGCAACCTGTTAAAAATTGAAGCATTAGTTCACAGCTCAATTCATCGGAGTGTGGATTTACCCTTTAAGAGCGTTTCTCATCCCATTTTGAGGCAACACAATGTTGTGCAACACTGGCTGACAACGTGAGGTGATGCAAACCAGCTTCTAGTCTGCGTCTGGGCTTAAAAATCACACAGATCCCAACATGCCAGGTTATGGCAGCCTCGTCACACAAGTCCCATGCTGGCGAAGGCATCTGCTTCTCTTCATGGTTGATTTTCTAACACATGGCTTGAATTAACACGTGCCCTTTCTCAACTAGGAAAAAAAAAATGCTCGTATCCATTTCTGGTGTTCCCGTTCATCTATTCATCAG
>VOQJ01011674.1:0-15159 GCA_015052665.1 Apistogramma diplotaenia | reverse complement strand
CATCTATTCATCAGCTGCAACAGACACCAATTTACCTGCATAAAGGTGAAAGTGAAGCCACCAAACTTATTTTATCTTCATGTTGCTCCTATGCCAACCTGAAGCCATAAAACCTCGCTTCCAACCCACCCTATTTTCATAAGCAGCTGAGAACAGGTGGCAGGGCCCTGACATGCTTCCATAAAAATCAGAGAGGAGCTCAATCCCTACCCTCAGCTCTCACCTTTTCAGCCATCATTTACTTTTTTTATTACCATTAATGGTTATGTATCTGGCTACAAATCTAGGGCACTCTCCTAAAGCTGTCAGGAAAGCCGGCTGCCCCAAGAAACATTACAGTCACCTTGACATACACAAAACCCCTGTGCCTCCGGCCATCGCCAGATTCATTAAGATTCCACTGCGGAGAGAAGAGGAGGAGACAAAAGAGGAGGAACAGAGGGAGATGATTGGAAGGAAGAAAACGAGGTACCAAGTGGTAGCAACAGCTCGCTGGGGTATTTGTGCTAGTAGTTACTATCCATTCCCCATGAAAATATGAGTTCTTTCCAGCAGTTAATGAAATGATAATCTCTGGGTGACAGCCTCCTGCTCTCTATTAAGTTTCAGTTAATAGCCAGGACGCCACATAATAACCGAGCAAAAAATACCTTCCTTCAACCAGCGTTGCTGGTTAAAATCGTTTTCTCAGAATGCAAACAAAACAAACAAAAAAAAAAGATAAACTAATGCATCACCTCTCGTGGACATCTGTCAGTAACCATTACTGTGATGCTGCTCCTACAAATGGAGCAAAACAGTGGAACAATCTAAAAACAATTGAGCTTCCAGCAAATAGATATGCCATCATGGGGCCATTTGCATGGTTTGTCATGTTGTGATCTGTCATCCAATTTGAAATGGAATCATCTTAATGCACTGACAAGGACAGAGAATGGAAAGCAAGCCAAAAAGGAGACAGTGATGCGTGCAGACACGTACGCGCACACAGACACACACCAATCAATCGTATGCAAAGGGAAAAAAAAAAAGAAGAAGAAAACAATCTGCATCAGCAAAACTTTTCATTCTGATTAAAAACAAATGATATGGGTGTCCTGCACTGCAGCCTCTGGCATGTCACTCTATTTCTATGCAAATACAACTTCATGGTGCGCTTTCAATTATTCCACTTTGAGTGGCAGGCAGGCCTGTGGCTGGGATCGGAAAGGGAATCCCAGTAGAACACAGCGAGGCAGATGGAATGAGCTTCAAAATTGCTCAAACAGGGAGGGGGGAACAAGCCAGAAAAATCAAAGCACCCCCCCCACCCCAAGAAAAAAAAAGAAGAAAAAAAACCAGTTGCCATTTTAATTTTTTTACCACTCAAAAAAATAAATAAATAAAAAGAAAAGACAAAGGACACATCCATTTGACCTTCCTCCCATATTAGCTGAAAAATGTAAAAGTCAACTAATGAATATATATTGGTTTGCTCATTAAAGCACAGATGCATTAATTATATTAATTTAGAAACAGCTCATTTGGTGTTCATTCTCCATTACAGAAGATGCAGAGTGCAGATGTGTTCAACACAATCACGTTTTCCTTCTACAGCAGCAGAAAGAGTCTGTCACTGTATTTTAACAAGATTCACATTTCCACCAACTCGTTTCACCTTGTTGAGGGCTCCGGCTCCGGTAAGGATGATGTGGGAGTTGTCCACTTGGATGGTCCTCTGTCCAAGCCTCACCAGGTAGGCTCCAATACCTATGGCTCGACATGTGACCTAGAGGAGAAGACAAGCATAAGGCTTCAAAGAAAAGTAGCCACACGCCAGCTTTTCAACTCATTATAGTGCATTATAGTCCTTCTTCTTGAAAGAACATACAAGCTCAAGGCAGAGCAGCAGTCTACATGTGTAAATATGTTCTTTCATAAAAGTGTGCACTTGAGTCTCACCAGATTCATGGTGATGATCTCCTCATAAGCCAGAGAGGATTCTCCAGCGATCATTCCCGACCCTTTCAGGTTCTCCACACCCAGCCCTTCATCTTTACCTATAATGTCGGTGATCTTGTACCTGCGTGACAACACATACGTTCAGAAGTGCCAGATGTGACCACTCCCACGTCTTGCGTTTGAAGCTTGACCGATTACAAGCTTATAAAATAATTTCCTCGCATGCAACTATTAATGCTTATTAATGTACCTAGATTCACCCTCATCCTCGACATGCTCGCAATGCACCGAGTTTAGGGCTGAAACCTTCTTGTAATCCTGAGGTGTGAGGTAGAGATACTTGAAACCCTGCAGGAAAAATGCAAAACGAAACATCAACTTAATCACAACGAAGAAAATGTAGAAGAAAAACATTTTTTTTGAGATATAAAAGAAAGAAAAAAGGTTTCAGAATTTGCATATGAAATCTTCAGTAAAAAGAAATCAATAAAAATTGTGATAATGATAATAAAAGTACAAAGAAACTAAAACTACCACGAGCTGATGTCTGAGATAATGACAGCAATTATGCAAAAAAAACATTTTTTATTTTTTTTTTTTAGAATCAGCTTAAATTTGCAAAATTTACTAAAAAAAAAATTATTGAGAACACTTGTCACATACTGATTGTTGGATTTCACTTAAAATCCAAAACGATTGTATATAATTTTAAACAAAGTGCAAGTATAGCGTGACGTATCTGACCTTATAGGGATCAGCTGGATCTTGCCAGGCCACATGAAACATGTGTCTGATTTCCTCGGCCAACCCGATGCGGGCGCCGCTGTTGGCTGCGATATAGATTCGGGGGATGCCGCTCTCCCGAGCCATCTCGGAGGCTCGCAGGAACAGCAGGTCCTCCTGGGGCCCGAAGGAGCCGATCTTGTGTGTGATGTCATTGCTTATGACAATGATTTCACGTCCCGCTGGGTACTCCGGGGTCCGCAGGGTCATCTGCCATGCTACCATACCAATCTGGACAGACAAAATAGAGAACTTGTATTACATTTATTACACAAATAGACGCAATCGAGTATTCAACAAGCACTTGTTAACACAGTCAATGACACTCAGAAAGAAGACAAAAGAAAATTTGTACATTTTGAAATAAGAGGTGAAAGAAGAATGTCAAAAAGGTATCATGTCTGCAGATGATTAGAAATATGAGACGCACTCAGCACGCCGAAATGAAAAATAGATGTTTAATGTTAAAAACGCGCTTTGTTAAAAAAGGCGTTTTTAACATTAAACATCTATTTTTCATTTCGGAGTGGTGAGTGCGTCTCATATTTCTAATCGTCTATTTTCTGCTGCTGGACCCCTCTAGCAGTTTGTTGAGGCTTGTTCTTACTTCCTTCATTAAGCACTTGAGCCTTGGACCACTGTGCTTTCTACAGGTATCATGTCTGCTTTTGAAAGGTCTGTATTGATGCATTAAGATTAAACACTGACCTCGTTGCCCCCCGGCAGTCGGTTCATTTGCACCAGCTGACCTTGAGCATCAAGGACCAGCTCTGTGAAGGTGAGCAGCTCAGATGGAAGAGGACACTCAGGTAAGTCGGCATAGGTCTGATATGAATGCCACAGCTTTTTCAAGGCCTGTTGAGAGGATAAAATAGGCAGAAGAACATTATTCAGCATTTCTAAGCAGAAGCTAAACCTGATGTTCAAAAAGTACGTTGTTGTTTAGCACCTGTCTGAACATTTCTGGAAAGTCATAAACATAGGTAGTGCCCAGAGATTGCGCCTGGAAGCGCTTAGACTGCAACAGGTCCTTGGTAACATATGGAGTATTGATGAGCATGCCGTGCAAGGGGCCCTGCTTGTCTCCGTACGCCTGGAACATAATCTGGGAAAAGGGAAGAAGCGGTCACTTCACTGGTACACGGAGCTCTTCAACAACCTTGGCATTAAGGTGAAATCAAAGTGAAATAAAGATGAAATCAAAAACGTGACAATGATGATGACGATAAGCATTTCTCATAGCTACTGAAACATAAAACAGCACGCTGGAAAAGTGCAATAATGCGTCTTTGAAAAAGGAGTTCCTCTCCACTGTAGCACCGTCACTGCGTTCCAACTATGGTTTATTCCATCCTTCCAACGATATTCATTTCTAATGGATTAAATGGCTACAGCCACAGTTCCTACAGCTGTCACCTGGTTTTCCTAACCATATCACAGTCTTCATATTAATAAAACCTAATTCCGAATCTCTAACATCCCCATTATGGAACCAACAAAGACACCACAGAGAAAACTTAGAGTCAAAAAAAAGAAAAAGAAAAAGATATGAAATGTGTTGACATTTCCTTTTTGCTTCATGTAGATTTCACTTCTTCAGCACTGCCTTGTTACTGAATGAATGTGATCACTGACAGAGGGATGGATGGCTGTACTGGTGGATTTTGTGTATCTTACCTGAATTGCTGTTATAAAAAAAAGACATTACTAAAATAATTGTCCACCCGGCTAAGGACAAGACACCATACTGGATTCCAAATGAATAAACCTTAAAGCTTTAATCATCACGCAAAACGTAAAAATCTACAAGAGAGTCTGGCAAATCGGATTGTTGGAGCTGAGGTTTCCGGGATGGAGCGGATGCCCTTTGCCAGTGAATGGACAATTAGCAGATGAGATGGATGATGTGCGAGTGCCCCACCTGTCGGTCTTTGGGCCCCACCTGTCCCGTTCGGGAATCAGTGACCTCCTTGTAGAGGCTGATGTCCAAGTAGTAGCCAGATTCATTAGTAAGGAAGAGGCGGATTGGAATTTGCTTCCCCGTCGGAGTCAAGCGGATGTTAATCTTCAGCTCGGCCTGCAGGACTCGAAGCTTCCACAGACGGCTGCCGTAACGCATCACCATGGAGCGCACCGACTCCTCGATCTGAAGTTTGAAGGTAAAAGTGATCCAAACCCAACGACAGTAATGTGCTCTTTGAATCAGGTATTTGTGTGTAATGTCATTCCAAACCTTTGATGGGTCCATGATGACCGTAGGGACAAAGTTGAGGAAGATGTGGTTGCAGTCGGTTCGTACAGTTGTGTTGTTGAAAGCCACCTCCAGTTCGTCCATGGCCTCCAGCAGCAGACGCTCTGCTTCATTGTGAAGGTATTCAAAGGAGGCCTCCTAATGAAGGGAGAGAACAAAACACATTACAACAGAGTCAGACAGGACAGAATTTAGGAGCTAAAAATGAAAGCTCAAAAAGAAAAGCCTGAAAAATGTACAAAATATCATTTCTCACAGAAACATGGTTCGTATTCTTACCTTTGTTACCAGATCAGAGTGGCGGATAATGGCTCGGACAAAGAAGCGGTAGTCCGTAACCTCTGTGCCCACCTCCACTCGGGCTGCACCCAGGTACAGGTGCATCTTGTGGTTGGCACAGGGGATGGCAGTGAGAGCAAAATTACGCATGCGGTTGAGCTCCAGCTGAAATGCCAACGCAGGCTCCAGATGACGGTAGATCCGGTCCTCCTCAAACTATGGAGACACAAACCGGATACGATCACAGACGGGAACTTTCCTGCTGCAGAGACCGAAACAAGTTTGTTTCCACGATTTTCCTGAGAACCTTCTTCCTCATGTAGCACCTCTCACATTAACAGACCAAGTTCAAATTGGCAATTTCATGATCACTCAGTGCAAGTGTAGAACGACACCCATGAGCTGTATTAAGTAAATTAAGTCATGGGCAATATCAATCTCAGAAAGCTGCTAATGGGTGTCATTTCTCTTAAATGGGAGACATAATTAAAGAGTTCATTAGTTTAATGAGTTTTAGTCACGTCATTGTAGTGAAACTATCAGGAGTAGCAGAAATAAAGAGCCATGTGACTCGATTCAAGTTAACATTGCTTGGAACGGGTGGTCAGTGGGTTTTCCCCCCTACATGTGGTTTCATTTTCATGCCAATAATCACATACAGCAGATCCATCTTTCCAGTAGACAGTCTCTTCTTCATGGGCTCAACATTAATTGGGACATTCAAGCAAAAACATTTAGACATTTGATATTGAAGCGTGATGATTGGACAGCACCTACCTTGTCCCTGGCACGGAATGTGAAAAATTTGGGGAATTCCCTCTGTGTACATAATTATGAGAGAAAAAAAAAATGAATCAAGATGATGTACATGACAAAAAAAAACATTTGCTGTAAAAGTAGCAATTCTGTATTAAAAATGACAAATTAGTCAGACTATGAGCCTAATTATAGGAGCTCAAAATAAGCCATTATGGTCTTTATTGAAATTGCTCTACGAAAAAGGAAAAAAAAAGCAATCATGATTAGGACCTTAATCTACATGCAGTGGGACCCGTGCTCCTTTACTGCGATAATTTCCTTATCAAGAAATCACTCTGTATTCACCAAGACAGCAAGCTAACATAATAACAGTAATAGGCTCAATATATAAGCACCCATTACATTCTAATGAATAAAACATGTCTTTTTTTTTTTTTAAAGAGATCCACTGATTCTCAGAGTAATGCCTGGCAGACCTGTCTGATGTTATCAGATGAAGTGTCCCACTTGCCAAAATAATGCCAGATGGATTGGAGACGCCCTCATCAACTCACAGCCTACATAATAATCACACGGCTGCAATCGTATATACACACACACACACCGTAAACCTTCACAGCTACGATTTAACGCCGTGATTGCAAATCACACACCGCAATATAGTGAACTGAGGAAAGAATCTTTTCACTGTGAGGAGGCAGAACAAGTAAAACAACAGAGGCCACAATGATGGAGACATCTGTTACCATTATGGGGGACATCAAATGGAAAAAAGAAAGAAAGAAATCAACGTGTATTGTCAAAATGGCAGCATAGATGAAAGAATTGGGATTTTCTCTATCATTTACATGACGGCTGGCCTCGGGACAACAGGTCAAACTTTGAAAGAAAAAAGGCTACATCACGAAACTGCCACAACTGGGGGTTCAAACTCTTATGTGGCTAAAATGCGTGGTCCCATTAATGTAGGGTATTTAACGATTAATGAGTCCACAAACTGCTGTTAATCCAGATCTTTGATTCTGAATAAAATAAGTCTGATTTGCCTAAACTGGGACAACAAAGCTGCAGAAACCTCTTATAAACAAAGAGCTGCAGGATGTCATGGTTTGCATGGCAAAGATAAAGAAGTCTCTTCGACACAGAATCAGTGCGTGAATATTAATACGCCGTCATCTGGGATCCTTAATCTACCTCCTTGTTAAAAACATCTACAGTGGCGTCTTGCAGCAGAGTGTCTGGATATTATTTGTGCACTTCCTTTGTGATGCGTGACAGAACTTTTCTCTCTTCTGCTACTTACGTGAAACCTTTGGTCCACCTCACAATTGACTTGCTTCCTGAAATCCTGCCATCAAAAATGCAGCAAAAGCAAGGCATGCAGAAAGAGATAGAAAACAAGGGAAATAAGCTAAATTTCAAATGCAAATTATCATCACAATTCCTACAGTAAAGCCACTCGTTATGAAAACTGACGACATATTAGTAACAACAAAAAGGGCAGAATCGAGCTCAGATTATTTGTGACATTTTGGTACATGCGGTTCAGTGCCGCTGAACTGGTGGCATGCGAGGCAGCAGATGGTGACGAGAGTTTTCTGAGGAAGTAATCAGGAACTTCACCTTCTGAGCCACGAGGAAAGTCAGCCTTCGAATGCCGTGTTCAAACAGCAGAGATTTCTGCAATGAGGAAAACGACATAAAAAAAATGGATGTTAAGGTGTAGCAAAGATGTAGCCAGCTCAAACATTTAAATCTTCTTAAATCACAAGAAACAAAACCTTAGTTGTTGACTTCTCCCACCTTTGACTGAGTGAATTCCCGGAACATAGCTGCCAGGCCGTCGTCATCAATGTCGCTGTCGGTCTTTATAGCCACATTCAGGATATGGATGGGCTCATCCTGGGCACTCTGGGAGACAGAGCAAATACACATTTAATTATAAGCCTCGGTTATAGGGGTCAGTGATAGGCTAGTGACTGGTAGAAATCTGTCCTCCTCACCTTGTTGTCCTCTTCACCGTACAGAACAGGATTGCCTCCTTCTGGGAATGTTGGACTTTGGGGCGGAGAGTCGGAGAAGCAGCTCAACACATCTGTTATGTTTCTATAAAAGAAGGGGAAAAAAATCCATTAGTGATGCCTGTGATATCATCTTCAATTCCCAATGACAAAGCATCCAAGTTTAGAGTTTTCTCACATAAGAAGGACTGACCTTGTGAACTCCTGGAAGCTGCGGAAAGCGACCATGGCTCCCATGCGCTGACACGGCGGAGTAAAAGACGTGTCGAGCAGAACGTCGCTCACGCTGGCCATGTGCACCATGCCGTAGTGATTCAGGTTGGACGAGAACGACATTCTAGGGTGCAGATAAAGACAGATTACAACAACTGAATGAGGCTCAAATGTAAAAAACAAAAAGCAGCAACAAAACCCCACCGAGTAACAACCATGACAAGTGAACGCAGTGAAAGCAGCTGTAGGCAAGGACTTCTGGATGTGTCATGTTAGTCTTCTCTTTGCGGAGAACAGGAAAACTTTAAAAACCAGCAGAATGCCCCCTCAAGTATTTGTGTTTGATTTTTAAGTGTGTTAGTCTTTTGATTCTAAGAAGGCATCCCAGAAGCTACGCCTCGTACAAGCACTCAAGAGGTTTTGTGTGTCAAACCTGTCCACAGATTCCAAATCTGATGCATTTTTCTTCTCAGCATTATCATCCTGTGATTGACTATCTGCTGCTTTAGGCTCCTGGGGCTTAGCTCCCTTTAATTTAGTGTCCGTGGCTTTTACATGTTCCAGGACGGAAGGAGAGATTTTCCTGGCAGGACAGTCAGAGGTTACAGTTCTGGAGATTCGTACTGGTAAATGATTTCTCCCACAATTTTCATCTTACACCATATTACAAGTTATTCTACACTGAAGCACATACACACAGTAGTTAGACACATACCAGTAATTTCAACAGAAACAGACGCACAAAAATGAACACATTTCTTTTGACACAGAGGTTGAAAATCATGCTGATGTCAGTAAAAAAAATGTAACTTCGCTGCAATTACGAACCAGACTGGACTAGATTGACTACTAAATCTGAAGCATAAAACAGTTTTATAACTAAGAACTTGATAATGGATTGATCTCAGCTTGAATTAGAGCTTTATTCATGCAGCTAGCTAGTCAACAGTAGCCTGTGCAATAAAAAGAATGTTTTACGATACCTGTTTAGAGTGGGGATGTTCCCTCTGCAATCAAACAACATGGATTACTAAGTGGTTAGTGTCAGGCATCAGGAGGGAGACAGGCAAGGTGTAGCAAAGTGTGTGCATGTGACAGAGGTACAATCGCAATGTTCTGTGGCTCCATACACTAAAAAAAACAAACATATTTGATGGAGATTTCTCCTGTATCCGTGGGAACACTGGGTCACAGGTACCGCGGGAAGAACAGCCTGGAAAATTTCATGGTTGGAGCTGCTGAACTTTGTGATCGTACCCTGTATGCATCTGCACATCCAAATGGATGTAATGAATGTTAAAAGTGAAGGTCAAAAAAAATTGAAACACACATTTCACTCCCCTAACTGCTTCCTTCACAGCATGCATCATGTGATCCAGAACAAGCCTCCTTGTTCAGAGATAAACTCTGAACAATCACACTCTCGTGCTGTTCTGCAGGGTCACATTCATGAGGCAAACCTGTTATTTTCAACACAGTAAATCACAAGCATGCGACTGAGCGAGTGCAAGGAGTTCGAAAACTAAAAGTGTGCAAACAAAATCAATGCAGCAAAGCAAAGAAAAAGGCTACATGTAGCTCTACTTAGCTACCACAGGCAAGCACACCACAACAGACAGAACAAATACACCAGACAGCCACACACAGACCAACTGCTAAGGTGGGACACAAAATGTGAGTGCAACAGAAATGCCACAGTACCACGTCTGTTAAAAGCCTTTTCAAATACTGAGCAGGTACCAGACAGATTCGGACTTTGTTTCTGGTTTTGCTCTGTTTTATGTGACAGATTTTTTTTTCCTCAGAACTTAAAGAAGAGCAGGAGACGCGAGACTCTTGAGGCTGGAAAGCTAATTGCTCAGTCCTGTTTTAACAAACCAAGAAAAGTATTTTCAGTGCTGAAAAATACCTTCTTTTTTTCTCTTTTTTTTGCACATGGGAATATTTACATGGAGAACAATGGTGAACAATGACACAGAGGCAGGAAAGAACAGAGACTGCAGTGCCCTTTAACTTTAAACAGTTATAATGTAACAGGTAAAGAATTCATGCTTTCTGCACCTACACCACACCACCACTTATGCTAAAACACCTAGATAATACGAATGATGTCATAGCCTATGTGCACAGACAAATCAGGTCCTGCTGCTGAGATACAGACTAATATTAACATAATACGGTGGTGCTGTCATACTGCAAGCAGCAGTTTCAATGCTAACTTTAAACAGAAAATTTTATATTAGAGAATGCCATAATCTCCTGGGGGGGGGTTCAGGACAGCAGAACAATAATGCACAGCGTATGTTTGTGTTTCAGCCATTTTCATGAGCTATACCTGTTGGGATGTGAGGTGGGGAGCATGAACTGAAACTCTACTATACATGTGTTGTCCTTAAGCTGTCGATGCTGAACGCTGTTGAGCTCGTAGGCGATGTATGCTCTGCGAACGTACACCTGGCATCATTGAAGACAAGCGATGCTGGTCAGTGAAGTGCTTGTAAAGTTTATTACATTTCAATTCAGACAAACTGCTTCATGAAGAAGATTCTTATTCCTCTCACCTCAAGCGCAGCCATCCGGACCACCTGATTACTGTGGTAGAAGAAATTGGGCAGAACATCAAATATGGATGTCTCTGAAAGGATCAGTTTCTAGGAAAAAAAAAACCCCAAGAATTATTATCCACCTTTAACAGTTTGTAGATTTTAAAACAGATGAAGCCACAACTGCCACTTTAACGCCTACCTGCAGGTTCTCAATGCAGAACTGGTGCCCGTACATATCAATGGCAGAGAGGAAGATCGACTCCACCTGGTTGTGTCGCAGCTCATAAGAGGGAAGATGGGAAGCGATCAACACCTGGGAAACAAAGATAACCGTGTTCCTTTATTTATAATAGCACACATATAATAACACACATACTAAATTATGCATTCCTTTAGATTTTGTAACAATGTCTGCCTTTGCACAGTTCCAGTTACACCCTTTGTTGTGTTAATTTACACATATTTAGTCTTTAGTTTCTTTTTGTTTGTTTTTTAAAGAAATTCTTTCTGCCACAGCCGAGGGTATACAGTGACATCTGGTGGTGAAATGCTCACCACCGCTCATAACTTGAGCTTAATTGAAAGCACAGCACTGTGTTGCATTTACACTTGTGTGTTGCTGTTTCTGTATTGCTCAGCCATCACAAGTGAAAGTGAGCTTTTGCTGTTGGACTTGGAGCAAATACACCTTGAGTTACATTAAACAGCAAAGAGTCTCTGCACGGAATGTCAGAGAAATAAAACCGAAACTGCACGTATGGCAACAGCATGCACACTAGATACAATTACCGACTAGGACATTTTGTTTCACAGATGTATCATCCTCTGCTAATTTATCATTTATAGTGTTTACACTGCACATTACTACCAAAGAGGCCTATCGCAGTTTTTGCAGAGTGTAGTTATATTTCTAGACATGTCAGAGAATTCAACAATATTACAAATCAAGCATCATCTGAGCCTTTCCACAACCTTAATCACTTTCTAAGTAATACTATTTCAGCCTTTTCAGGTAAACACTTGTAAATCCATTTTTTGACTAACAGTGCTTTTCTGCTAAGAATAGTAATACTTTTTTTTTTTTTGGTATTTCAATATAAAATATCTGTCAACCAAGATTAGGAGTTCAACTCTGACCTGGCGAGCTCGCAGTGCCACCTTTGCATTGGTTGTCTTGCTGAGCTGAGTGAGTTCAGTCAAAATGGCCATCAGTTCATCTGTTAGTGTTGGATCACGGCCACAGAGCTGGTCCTGGTCACAAAACAAGACCTTACATAAGACTAAAAATAACATGAGCTGGATCTCTTAAGCATCCAAGTTATTTATTTCAGGGTTCTTAATATATAAGAAATCAGTTTGAATTCAGTTTTAATAAAGATTTCTAAATCAGCAGGAAGCGATACTTACGATCAGCATAGTAACCAGCAGATTCTTCTTGGTGACTTGAGCGTGGGAAAAGATATAATTGAGCACATTGGCCATGTCGCCTTTGTTTTCCTCACGCAGCGCAAAGACACACTTGTCATAGTGTCCTGTCAACACACACACAAGAGCTTTGATAAATACTGGACAGCAGACCTGAGGTCAAAGAGCACCATCAAGTGGAGAAAACGTGTTAGTGCGAGTCTTCTGAAATACAAGCAAGAAAAAGCTCAGTTTCTCACCATTCTGAAACTGAGTCTCCACTTTTAGATATTGTCTCAGCAAGTCCATCACCACTGCCTTCATGTGACCTCGGATGCCACTGCGATACCTGTCGGAGACCGAAGCAGTCAAGTCTTGCACACAACATGAATGTATGCTGCCGTACAGCTAAAGCATCTAGACAACACATTTATAACCAATGGATGATATTAACATATAGAATTATGTTGCTCACTTCTGCACCAGCTGAACAATGCTTTGTGTGTTCATAAAGAAGACTTCTCTCTCGGATTTCTTGTTAAGAGTAGCAGCGTGGCTGTCCAGTATGTTTGCAATCTGGAAACACAGGAGATAAACAATACAAGCATTTAATCCCAGCAGCAGTGGAGACACATAAGAATTTAATCCCAGTGGCCCTGATGACCGATCCCTCAGCATGTCTGTTATGTCCAGACTATGTGAAGAAACGGAAAAGGCCACAAATGTATTTGCTCACACACCCAGATGTGGTACTCTCATTCTGCACTCTTAGACAAACATGAGGCCATTTGGATTTATTGTTTGCAAAATGCATTTGATAAAAGGTTGCAAGAATGTGGGCTGTACTTATATTAGCAGGAACAAACCAAGCAAGTGAGATGTCAGTGCTGACTTTTGCGAGATAACACAAGTTATTCATGAAAAAACAAGTTATTTATTTTATGTCCTGCACTTCCGCGTCAATCTTAATTCGGTCCGTCAGGACATTGAAAGGATCAGAGAGAGAGAGCCACCAAAAGTCGCTTTTAATTTGTAATCCGGTGGTTAATGTTGACCGTAACCAGGCCACAACTGTACAGGAACGAAGGAAAAAACCTGGCTGAATGTCTCGCTCTCACTCGCCGTCACTGCTTTGTTCGATCGGCACAAACACACACAGCGCTGACCAGTCTCCCTTCTCCACTCGGCCACTCATCCCACATATAAATAAATAAATGTATAAATAAAATAAAATCTGTGGGTCTTGCAGAACTTTAGGGCACGCGCTTCTGTGTTAATCTTGATAGGATCGGTGAGAGATAGCTGCCAAAAGTCGCCTTTAATTCATAATTCAGCGGTTACTGTCTCGCTCTCACTCTCCATCACTGTTCCAATTGATCCACACACACACACACACACACACACCTCGAGCTTTTATTTTATTTATTCATACATTTATTTACATATGGGATGAGTGGATGAGTGGAGAAGGGAGACGGGTCAGCGCTGAGTGTGAAGCAGTGACAGTGAGTGAGAGCGAGACAGTCAGCCAGGTTCACTCCTTCATACCTGTACAGTTGTGGTCAACATTAAATCCCTGGATTATAAATTAAAAGCGACTATCGCTGGCTCTCTCTCGCCGAGCCTTTCAACGTCCTGTCAGACCGCTTCACGATTAACGCGGAAGTGCAGGACATAAAATGAAGAACTTTTTTCTTTCATTAAAAGCTTTTGAAAAAGTCTGCTGTTCTTTTCTCTCTCATGTCCCTTCTGGGGTTCCGTACAGACATCAGCGGCAACAGTGAAATCAGAAGTTCATTTGCTAACTGTACACCTGTCTGAACCTGCTCCATTAGTGCGGATTTTAACCAAACAAAGTAAACAGCAGGGAAAAAAAGACTTGGACTGTTTTTAACAGATATTCTGAACGAGTATTATTATCTTGATGACATCTGATTTGCTTTATACTCTTATCACATTATAATAGTTAAACCACACCTTACGCTTCAGTTTATTTGCCATTCAAAGTACATATTAATCCTGACACAGTTAGATGTCTTTATTTCATGCACAGTTTTCCCTGTTGTATATAGGCCTCCACTAAATCAGTCCTCACTTATTGCCAAGTCTTGATCTCAGTGTTCTTACTGAGGGAAGGAGGTTGTTGCAAATATTTCGCAATACACAACTCCACCCATCCTCCCTTCTATACGCTGCAGTCGTCCTGTCACCTTTGCAGAAAAGTGCCCCCAAAGTATGATGTTCCCACCCCCATGCTTCACGATTGGGACGCTGTTCTTGAATACCAACAATATCTATTTTGGTCTCCTCTGACCACATGACCTCCTCCCATGCCTCCCCTGGATCATCCAGATGGTCACTGATGAACTTCAAACAGGCCTGGACATGTGCTGGTGTGAGCAGGAGGACCCTGTGTGCTCTGCAGGACTTTAATCCATGATGGTGTAAGTGTGTTACTGACAGTCATCTTTGAGACTGAGGTCCCAGCTCTCTTCAGGTCATTGACCAGGTCCTCCTGTGTAGTTCTGGGCTGATTCCTGACCTTTCTCAGCATCATCTTTACCCCACGAGGTGAGATCTTACATGGAGCCCCAGACTGAGGAAGACTGACAGTCATCATGTGTTTCTTCCATTTTCTAATAACTGCACCAGCAGTTGTTCCCTTCACACCAGGCTGCTTGTAATGTAGCCCATCTCAGCCTCGTGCAGGTCTACAGTTTTATCAATGGTGTCTTTAGACAGCTCTTTGGTCTTGGCCATGGTTTAGAGGTTGGAGTGTGATTGATTGTGTAAACAGGTGTCTTTTATACAGGTAACGAGTTCAAACAGCTGTAATTAATGAGTGCAGAGTAGGAGGGCTTCTTAAAAACTAACAGGTCTGAGAGAGGCAGAATTCCTGCTGGTTGCTAGGTGATTAATACTTATTTCATGCAATAAAATGCAAATTAATTATTTAAAAATC
>VOQJ01011671.1:15172-41824 GCA_015052665.1 Apistogramma diplotaenia | reverse complement strand
AAGACAGCCACGGGGTCCACAGCAGCCATCAGACTGCCGAACAGAAGGTACTGCAGCAGGCCGATGTCCAGGTCACCTGTGCAGACACAGAGGGCAGGAAACACATTACAGCCAGCTCACACAGACACAGAGACTAAACCCAGAATGATGTGGACCCCTCCCTCAGCAGCTGTGCTGGAATAAAGTCAGAAGGCTCTCATACCCATGGCTCCTCCCTGCTGACACCCCCACAGCGACAGCCCCAAGGTGGCGGCATTCCAGCAGGTGCCAATGATGGCGTGGACCAAGATGGCTCCCAGGTTGGTGAAGAAGAGCTTGTTTGGCATGTGGTAGCCTGCATCGATTATGACCGGAGGCAGCAGGTAGTAGAAGAAGGTCGTCGGTCTCAGGGAGAAGGTCTGCACCATGTCTGCACCCCAGATAATCCCACCCAAAATGAACCCGAAGCAGATGAGCAGGGCGCTCTCAGGTATGACGGTGGTGACATGGTGGTTGGCCTCGATGACTGAGGGGAGAAGAAAGACAAAGATAAGAAACATCAACCAATAATAGCAGATCTGAGGCCAGTCTGCTCATTTTCAGGTGGGAAATATTCAGCTATTACATCTGAAAAAGCATATGATTAACCAGCACAGTTGATAGGCAGTGTGTGACCCCCCCTCCCCACCAGCAGCAGCCTTTGCTGCACAGCTAAATATAGACTCATGTTTAATGGCCCAATCAAGTGTCACTAAAGTTTATTAAATGATAAAACCTACTGACCCACATAATTTAACCCATTTCCTGCTCACGGGGTTACACGGCGTGTCCAGTAAGTCCTTTTACAAAACATTATTACGCAAGTAATTGATGTGATATCTCGATCAGATTAGTTCTGTACTTATTAGTCGTCCAAGTTTTTAATCATACAAAGTCCGTCTTTACAGCTGCCAGTTAGAGCAGCTGTACCTTCCATGTTCAGCAGTTCTCAAAGTCCTACACATGACCTTCTGACTCAGACTGTGCAACTCACACGGGCACTCGAGCGCAGTGATAAATGCAAAGAGTCTGCAGGTACACTCATAACTGCACGTAATCAAACATTTCCACACGGGCAGATCAGAAGTGACCTCCCTGACCTCGCTCCCCAGATATTTTCTGTGGGCTTATGTTAAAGATGTCATGCATCCAACAACGATGTGGGACATCACCGAGCTAAAGCAAAAACTCACCGATGCCATTGATGCCACTGACGAGGCTCTGCTACAGCAAACAGGAGAAATCGAGTACCGTGTAGAGGCGCTTTGTGCACCTAATGGTGCCCATGAAGGTGTATTTGACTACAAACAGCTTTTAATGCCAGAGAAAACATAAAAGTAAATGGAGCAGGACAGAAACCAGGAAAACACACTAAGAAACTAAAGCTTACTGAAGAGCACTGAACATGAAGGAGAACGTGTCCCCTCATCATCCCGTGTGCATGCACACAGCTGGAATCATCCCGTGTGCATGCACACAGCTGGAATCATCCCGTGTGCATGCACACAGCTGGAATCATCCCGTGTACATGCACACAGCTGGAATCATCCCGTGTGCATGCACACAGCTGGAATTAAACAGAGGTTAAACTAGATGCAGAGTTTAAGACGTGACAGAGAGACTGAGGGAACAGCTAAACCAGGAACGGAGACACAAAGAGCAACAGAAAACCTGATACCAACAGTTGTAAAATCCCCAAATATTCCACAAACTCAGCAGCCTGTTACAGAAGAACAGCTGTTCAGACTGAAAGTTAAAACTCACTTTCATCTTTCAGGCTCCAAAGACAATTATGTCTGATACAACTCAAACAACCTGAAATGCTTCATTTCATTTTCATTTCATGTAATAAACAGATAAAACACTTTTCTCTCATATTTATTCTCTGCAGTAGATGTTACGTACCCATTTTGCCCAAACATGGCACAAGTACCCATAATGCCACTAAATAAGGGGTCTCCACATGGTGCCACTTAAAGGTCACGATGGGTATTCCTGTGATGTTGGAGTCAGGGCCATGCTCAGACTCGGACGGCTCCCCGCCGGACCTCTGATGTGTCAGCGCTGCTTCACCAGTCACTGATGACACGGCACCGATCAGCATCACCGAGCCCAGCAGCCAGCAGTGCAGAGAGCCGCACAGATGCATTTCAAAAACGAAGTGAAGACTGAAAAAGAAACCGACAAGACGTCCTCCGTCCTGTGCCTGTGTTACCTCAGCAGGTAAAAGCACCTGTCCTCCTCAGTCTCACTGCCTCTCACTCACTGTCAGTAGCTTTTCACTACTCTGTGGGACTTTGTGTTCTCAATCCTGACACGGTCATTGGTCAGCAGTGACTTCAGAAGGACACGAAGCCTGGACTCAGACTTTTAGATAAGATACAGTAAAATTAGATAAGAAGCTTTATTGTCAATGTACAAAAGAGTTCAATTAAATTTCACTTGAAAGCAGTCTATTATAGCAGCTTTGATGCATGTCACATACAGCCCGCAATACCCAATAAATAAATAATGAAGTGACAAAAATGCTGCAGTTGTTTTGCAGTTATTTGTTGGGCTGGGAGGTGAGAGCAGGGGGGAGAGGGAGGGAAAAATCATATTCCATGTGTCATGTTTTTACTGTATATGTACTCTTTCTCCCCTGAGTGAGGTAATGCATGAGTGTTACAGAAGGAATAACGGATGTGGAGAAAGCATCTCTGGTTATTCAGTGACATCCGAAGCACTCTGCGCTCCGGCTTCCTCTGGACTTTCCGGTCCCAGGCTGTCGGGGTTAGAGCTGTTGAATGAGTACCTCTCTGGGTTTAGGTATGTTTCCACCAGCTTCACACGTTAGTAATGATTGACGCTGAGCTCGCGCAGCCTTGGGTAAAGACTCCCTTGAAATTATGTAACTCCTTCTAACCAATTAATCACTCAAAGCACGTTCAGCACGCGCGCAGAGCTCCTGTACAGTATCCAGCATGTGGACTGGAGGAATCAGGGATCTACCAGGACCCGAGCCACAGCTGTCCCAGGAGAAGATTCCTACCATCATATCACGGAGCTCAGGAGGGCAGGAAACCCTTCTGACATTATTTTAACACTGACCTCAACAGAAGACTTTGAATGTTCTCCTGATTATAAGGAGAGCTGTCGAATGTTCTCAATTCAAATCATGTTAACGAACTGAAACAGAGGCTTAATGGAGCTGCAGAGCCATGTGATGGGTGGTAATGTTGGCACAGGTGTAGCTGGCAGAACCACTCAGCCATAATTAGAGACACCTGTGGACGGTTAGACGCTGAAAGCCTCACGTTAAACTGTGTTTCTGACACTCATTTCCAGTGGCTCCCTCATCTTTTCATTACCAACAAAAAGATGAAGATAAATGAAGAAATAAATAAAGATTATTTCTTTTCATCACTGCTTCTTTGGCCCGCAGACCAAAGTTCACTGTGTTTGAACGGTTCAGATATATTTAGATACACTCGGATGAAATAAAGTTTCACTCCAAGAAAATGCAAAACGGTGGAATTTGAACCCACTCGTAACAAGACGTAACGAGACGATACGGAAACACTGCAAGGTAATAAAGTGCAACCAGAAACTGGGTTACAGAATAATCAAATAGGCAAAGACATAAAATAATAAATGCTGTCATAAATACTACAGATAAATATAATAAAATACATGACATAACATACATGCATAACACCCCAGTTAGAAATCTGATATAGTGAAATATGAAGATAGTGAAACACTGAGCTGAAGATTTAAAGAAGTGTCGGCTTTGCTGGTGATTCTGCAGCAGATGAATGTGAGTGTGCATCATAATTGAAGTTTCTTCATTATCAGTGGTTTCATTGATTCACTCACACAAACAGGTGTGAGCAGGAATGTGCCTCAAAGCTTTGTGGATAAGAAGGTTCCTCAGTTTTACATATATGATTTATTTTATACACTAACAAATGTCAAATCCCACTGACCAGCTTTTCTTTAATGTCCAAGTGTGTGTGTGTGTGTGTGTGTGTGTGTGTGTGTGCTTTAAGAACATTTAGCTGAACAGTCAAGCATGAACAAATGACCTCACATGTCTCACTAAGCTGGACTTTGGCTCAAACCTTTCAGTTATTCTACAATGGCCGCAGGTGTGTGGTGACCACAGAGTGGTCAGGGGGAGGTCAGAGGAAGGTCATCTTCAGGAACACTTGTGCGTTTGCCTTCCATGTGAGCCTCTTTGCACAATGAAATGTGTCATTTGTGGTCCCGCCCAGTGAGAGCTGAGGGATTCTAAATGGATCAGTATGTGTGGCGAAAGCGAAACTTTCAACATTATTAACCTCCGACTGACACCAAGATAACTGATGAATGAATCGGCTCCATTTATATTTATGGTTACTGTAACCATTTTCTGTTCTTATCTTACCGATGCTTGTCCGGGAAAGACACTGTCTGTGTTCTCCCCCCCACTCTGGATTCAGCCATTAGTTATTATTAATATCTGGCTCTGTTCCAGCATGTCTTTAGTCCCTCACCCCTCCCTGAGCCTGCTTCTGCCGGAGGTTTCTTCCTGCTAAGAGGGAGCTTTTCCTGCCCGCTGCTCCCAAGCGTTCTGATGAGTTTGATGTTAATTACACTGCAGTGTAAGCCTCTGCCTTCTGCAGTCATAACCCGTTTTAACAGTAGATATTTCTCTATTAAATTATTTATTCTTAACAATAATGTCGCCTCTCAAAAGTTAGTCATTTCTGTATCGCTCAGACTTATCTTCAACCTGAGAACTGCTGCCCCCTTGTGGAACGTTGCCCACCTCAGGCTGTGGAGGAGAACAACAGGGTGAATATCCATTCTTCTGTATTGGTATGTACCAACCTCCCACATCCTGCAATGACTTTAATTTATATACTGATGAGCCCTCAAACTGTACTGCAACATACTTCATTTAATTTAGCACTACATGTTACTGGCCCCACAAATAATAGTGGAAAGCCTGGATCTGGTTTGTACCTCCCGTAAACTCCCTGCATGTCTGACCGACTATGTCATCGCAGACTTTGACATCGTTCTGCAGCCGCTGTTGTCTTCCCAGAAGGAGTTTATTCATCCATTCTCGATCCAACAGCACCGTGAGACGTTCAGTCAGCCCCAGCCATCAGTGACAGATGTGATAAGCGATCATCGCACACAAAATACCACATGAAAGGAAATGTTCTGTTCCATATTTAAAAAAGAATAATTTGGCAGACTGGAGCAGGTAGAGAGCAAACTACCAACTGACCTGCTCCACCTCCTGAGAGACACTGTAGCTATCCCTGGTGTTCCCAGGTGGTCCCCCATTGAGTACCAAACAGACCCTGCTTAGCTCCTGAGATGTGATCAGAGAGCAGTTCACCAGGAGTGGATGTGTAGTTGATGCTAAGCTCCAGAGTATGACCCTGTGATGGGAAACTGCTGAAATCCAAACTTTCTAGACAGGATATAAAATCTTTAGTGAGGCAGTTAAGAGTATTGTCAATATGTACACTGAAGTTACCAAGCAGAATTATGTTTGGGGAAAGGGAGGAAATGTGTGTGAGGAATGTGGAGAATTCACTGATAAAGTCAGGGCTGAGCTTAGGTGGACAGTGACTATGCAAATATGGTCGGTGCCGGTCCAGAGGTTCGTTTGAGATCCTGGAGGACGGGTTCTTTGGCCAAGAGTGATGCAGAAACTGTACTGTGGTTGTGGTGAAGAGAGAGCTGAATGTAAAAGCCTACCCTCACCTTTGGTCACGAGCTTTCAGTGACTGTGAGACTTCTTCTGATGGCCTCTCCCTTACAGACGGGATGGGAGGCTCAGAGTAGATCCTTTTCTCCTCCACACAAATGAGCCAGTCGAGGTGGTTTTAGTATCTGACTAGGATGCCTCATGGCTGCCTCGAGGGCGAGGTATTCTGGGCATGTCCTACCGGGCGGAGGCCCAGGACGCACTGGAGAGATTATATCTCTCGGCGAACCCGGGAATGCCTCGGTGTTCCCCTGGATAACCAGGCTCAACCAACTCATTGAAGATATGAGAACGTCTTATTTGCTAGTTTGATTAATGATAATGAACACAATCTAAGGTTCCTGTTTGACTCCTTAAAGGTCTGCTCTCCATGTCTGCCACGTCTTGTGATGGCTGCAAAAACCTTTTTTTTACTGCTCAGATCACCAGTATGAGGTCACAGCTCAGGTCTGCTCCCAGGTCTGCTGCCTGAGTTTCAACTCATTTCCACGATGTTGTCTAACACATGCACGCTTCTTCCTGCATTTGGCTACATTAGTAGCCAAAACTAGCAACGATAAACACATTAAACATCTTTGAATGTCATCAAATATCCATAAAATGTTTTTTAAATGGATCATTACTTGTGCCTGTGGATATAACCGCTAAGTTTGTCTGATTCCATTTGTTCAGTTATAAATGGAGCCACATTTATATATTTACACAAACATACAATAAATATCAAGGTTGGGTGATTCCCAATTCCAAAAATCGACTTAGTAAATGAAAACCAAACCGTAATTTACTAAAGGTTTTCCAAGGATGGGAGTCCCAAGAAATTGCTCTACCAGAAGCTGCCCTGGCTCGGTTTAGTGACCCGTGCCCAGTGTGAGTGCATCCTTAAACAGGTGCTGTAGCTGCAAATAATGCATCCAGTGACTGAGTGGAGGCCTGTGGTCTTGCAATAAGAAAATAGGGAATTTTATGTTGAAAACTGGGAATGCAGTCAAATAGTTTTGCTTGGGAATTCATTTCTGAACATCAGCTGCTTCTTGTTGTTGAGGCACTAAATCAAGATTATGAGCTTTGTGACATTTTCCACCAAGGTGGCAACAAAGCATTGAGGAAGAGGAGCTAAGGCCTGTTTATCTTTGGACTGTTGTCTGTCCACTGATACATGCATGTGTGAGACAGAGGCAGACAGAGCAGCTTTGAATGGTGAATGTCACCTTATAGTAGAAGCTGCAGTATCGTCTAAGCTGGCTTTAAATGCTGCACGTCCTCACTGAAAAATGCAGCATTTTCACAAGTTCAGCCGATATCAGCAAACACACTCAGCGCTTCTGTACAGTTTATCACACAATCAGCTGCAGAATCCCCGAGGAAACAACACAGATGGAGAAAGACGGTGAGGACTGCTCGGTGACATTAGATCATCTGGATTTACATTTATTTGCACTGTCCTGGTTCATTTTAGGCAGTTTTTGGAACAGATGTGTGATCTCTACATCAAGGTCAAGTCAATGTCAAGTTTATGTATACAACACTTTTAAAACAACAAAGCTGACCACAGATACGACGGCGCCAGCCCGTTTATAGCTTCAAAAGTAAACAATAAAATCTTAAGATCGATTCTGAAACTGGAGCCAGTGAAGGGATGGAAGGACGGGACTCCCTGCACACATGATTGATCGATGCCAAAGTACAGGAATTACAGCGTTCCAGGCGGAAAGTCATAAAAGCATGAATAACTTTTTCCAGGTCATTTACCCGAGTTTTAGTACTTAGCAGCTATTTGCTTTAAAACAGCTCTGAAAATCACACCCAGATTTTTCACAGCAGCGCAGCAGTGAGGAGTGTGATGAGCTGCACTGCTGAGTGCACACTGAACAGGTTCGTTTGCAGAGAAACTTTACGTTGAAGTTTGCATTCCTTTAAAATGATTTATTATTGTAATGAGGTTCGGTTAGCTTTGAAAAAATATCTGCTATAAGCACTGCTTTTTTAAACAAGTGTTTGTGCTTCTGCTTCAGTGATCAATGTTGCATTTTCACCACCTCACACTAAGAAGAAGCAGTCCTGCTGCAGTCACTGACGTAAATCACTAACGCCTCTGTCATAAATGATGATAAACTGACTGCTCATAATATGAAATACTGGTTGGGTAAAACAAACCCTTACGGTATTAGAACAGGCCTTTCTTTACTATTACTATATATAAATCTCAGAGGAGCAGACATGTTTCTGATGGAGGTCAGGAAAGAAGAGCCTTCCGTAAACGGCACATTTGCAGGACTCACTGAGTTTGCAGAGCCAGGAAACCAGGATCCACAGGGCCACCAGGTACGGATCGGTGACATGATGCCACTTCCAGGTCACAATAGGCAGCGTAGTGATGTCTGTTGCATGCTCATCGTGACCAGCTTCTCCCGTTGTGTCATGGCTTGAATTCCTCAGGGTTTCCTCTCGATCGCTGCTTGCTGTACTTGGCTCAGGTTCCCCCAGACTGGGGCCTCTGCACGCCATCAGCAGCACGCAGAGGAAAAGTGTAAATCGCCATGAAGTTGCCATTCTTGGGCAAAATGTTTCATAAACTTTCAGAAACTGTTATTTAGACACAAGCGCTCGGGTCGGCCTCAGACTGTCTCAGTCCCTGCGCCTCCTCTTTCCCACTCAGATCTCTTTCACTGTGTTCTCACATGCATCCACATCTTTATCTGACCACAGCTTGGTGTCCACTCTGCTCTCCTTTCTGTCAAGGATCAGCTTTTCACAGCAGGTGAAGCTCAGCCCATTATGACACTCCTCCTCCCACTTTGTACCCAGACCAATACGTTGGGCCACTTCACTCAGTGTGTGAATGCCTTTATTAACTAGATTTCACTAATATTAAACTTCTCTGATGGTGGTGATTACATTATCTTGGAACAATGTCCTTGTTTACATAATTAAAAGTTCTTTTGATGCTGCTGTAAATAACACAGCTGTTCTATTATTTAAAAAAAATAGCAAAGACAGAAATTAAAGTAGACACATTATGATTATTCAACAACAGCACGTTTTTATTCTTGGACTAAAGTAGCTTTACATGATTCATGCTTCATAATCATCCTCCTTTATTTTCTGCTGGGGCTTGGTGCGGCCTCTCAGTTCATCCTCTGTCTTTAAGCTGACTTCCTCCTGATTGGTGGATCCTCGCAAACAGAAACAAGGAGAAGCAGGTAGGTGGAGCATCTGAGATGATGGAAGTCCTCTCACCCTGAAGTGAGCGCGCTGAATCTGGTCTAAATGGTTTCTACTGCTATGGGTTTGCATCGCTCACCTATGCAGTAGTTGGTTTTTATAATGATAGTAAAATTTTGTTGCTCATATTGTCTCAGCACACTCGCTGGGAAATACTGCCCCCTGGTGGTGAAAGTTTTAGCTGTATTCTGCAACACAGAGATTCAGATTCAAAAGCAATGTTAAATCATTCTATTTTAAACTATTTTTATTATCAACACAAAATCTACATTGTTTGAATTTTTAATACATTAAAATATTTAGTATGATTTTCAATAGCAGGTTTACGATGAAACACAGGAGAACATGTGCGTGTGTTCGACACATCCTGCAAAGTGGAGGTTGAACCCAAAAACAGCAGGAGTTGTTTCAAGGGCACACAGATATGAAACTGAACGTAGAAACACAGCAAGCACACCAAACAACAGCTAAACATGAACATTTCCTAGTCTAAAGAGTCGACGGATAATTAGTCTGAGGTTTGTTATGTGTCTTTATGTCACTGGGGGCTGGGATCCAACTACATGTCAGGACTATCTCTGGAAGGAGGAGAACGAGGTGGTGCTGGTAACTGGTCGCCGTCCGCCTGCTGTGTGTCAGAGGAGCGAATGCTGAAGCGAAGAGAGCTCAGGCGGCGCAGGGTGGTTTGCGTCCTGGGCAGAGTCGCCTGGGCTCTCTGTGACGGAGCCACCGTGCTGCTGTCGAGCTCACTCTGCAGCAGCCAGGGAGGCATCCGGCCTGAATCCGCCGAGTCCAGGTCCAGCATGAAGGCTGGGTTATCGATTCCAGCTGGGTGAAAGAAAGAAAGGAAATAGGTACATCAGGGTTCAGTATTAGGGCCACTGCTGGTCTCTGCGATACGTTTTTACACCATTAACTGATGTCAGCAACTTAAAGCCCATGCCTCCCTTTTCCCAGCTTATCCAGGGGAACACCAAGACATTCCCAGGCCAACCAAGAGATATAATTTCTCCTGGGGGTGGAGGGTCTACCTCTTAGTGGAACATTTCATCCAGGAGGCTTCACATTTTATTAGTGGCTGTGGAAACAAATGTTTTGTGTATGCTGCTGCTGAGCGAACATCCCCCTCTTATCTGTGAACGTTCAGAGTCAGAACCGAATCAGGCTTTTACATATGCAACCCCTTTCCCCTAAAATAATCAGCTATTTCACACATGCAGACCCTGAACCTTCATTAACAGTCGAGAATGGAAATGTTCAACGCAGATGGATCAAACATTAGCTGGTCTTTAACGTACCAGTCCACCAGTGCAAAGTCCGAGAGGTGGATGTAGCCTGGTGCAGCCCACCTTTACCTACACATGTCTGATGACTGTTTCCTGCTGTGTGGCTCATGAGAAAGGTGACCTTCCCTTATTCTCACAAACAGAAACACACAATGACTCAGAGGTTTCAGAACTATCTACTCGTCTTTGTCACTTTTGAAAATCAATATGTTTGCTGTCAGTTGGATGCAGGATGGATACATGTGATCAGTTTTACCTCCTGTTCTGTGTCTCTGGGGGAAAGGGGTGTGTGACGGGCCATAGCCAGAGGCGCTGTCTCCCTCTGAGAACTCAAAGTCTAAAAATGAAAATCAGAGGCTTTTCATTGGTTCACTAAGTGCTTGCAGATTTAAAATATGAAAAAACAAACCAACCTTCGTCACCAGAATAGCTGCTTTTGGTCTTGTCCATTGACTTTCCATTCGGCATCTGTAACAGGAAAGAGAGTCACATGAACTATAAATGAAGACATGCGCTGAGGATTATGTTCTTTATGGAACCTCAGAACAGTGCAGAGGCGATGGTGTGCTTAAACCCTCTGTTCTTCCTCACCTTCTGCTGCTGTTCTTTCTTTGTGTGCTTGGTAAATGTCTTCGGCGGTGTGACGCCCATCTTTGCAGACTTGAAGGACTCCAGCCGGTTCTTCATGGTTCTCTGGAAGATCTCCTGGACCTCTTTTTCATCTCTGTTTATTTCGAAATTGTTGCGACTGAATCCGTGCCGATACTACAGACAAGAGGGAGAGAAGGCAGTTTGCTATTCATGAAGACAGTGAAGACACTGAAGAAGAAACTTGTTGGCTTTTTTAAATATAAAATCGAAATAACGAAAGACAACAAGTGTGATTCCTGTTTGCTGCGTCTATTTGAACTCCTGTAACGATGGAAGTGCCACGCTGAGCTGCTTTAGTAAACGACTGAATCTGTTACCTGGTTTCTGCTCTTGTACAGATGCTGATCCAGGAGGTGGTGAGCATTTATTTCCTCAGTTCCCCCCAAAGCCTTCATGGTCTGCTCGTGCATTTCCAAGCTCACTGATGGAATGGGGTCTCTGCAGAGCAGATGTGAGCAACTTAAAGTAATACCACCATATTAAAGTACCACAGTATTAAAGTCCTGCATCCACCCAGTTTCCATTCTTAGTGTGGTGGTGAACTGGAGTCAGATGCACAGGAGAAGATGGGATTCAGTAGTTTAATGTGTTTGCAAGTTTGAGGAAAACTGTGGTGACTGCTGAGCAGATGTTAGCTCTGATTAATGAGTACAGGACATCATCAGCAGTTTTCAGGCCTTCAGTGCACATGGTGTCGTAAATACAGTTAAAATGGCTAATAAGTCTGCATTTAGCTCTTCTTGCTCACCTGGACACTGAGCTATCATCTGACATGTAGGTCATGATGTCTGAGTATTCCTCCTCAAACTTCTTCTTGAAGTCGAGAATGGCGCTCTCGTTGCGGATGAACCCCAGAGAGCCTCCGCGCTCCCCCTGCAGCAGAAACACCCCAGAGCTTTCATAACAATCTTATCAGTTTCCTTTAATGGGTCCTTGAGAAACTATACAGGGTGTCCATAAAGTCCTTTTGCAACTGAAAACATTTATCACAAAGGCAATTGATGAGATATCTCAATCAGGTTTGTTCTATGTACTTAGTAGTTATCAGTAGTTGGTTTTTAATCACACAAAGTCCATCTGTACCGCTGCCAGACAGTTAGCATGTTACCGCATTCACAAAGTCCAACACAAGAACTTGCCACTGTACACTTACAAAGTGCAGCTCTACCTGGCACTCGACCCCGACGATGAACCCAAATGCAAAGAGTCCGCGGTTACCGGTACACTGACGACTGCACATTTGTGCTTTCTCGAATCAAACATTTCCGGAAGTCGAGGACCATCTTGGTGCACTTCGTGCAACTGACGGTGCCCGTGCAGAGGCGTAGTAGATGAGGCCAAAAACTTCAGTATATTACTTTGTAAAAATTTCCACATATTTGTCTCTTCCTTTACTATTGTAATACATGTTTTAAATTGTAAAAGGACTTTATGAACATTGAGCAATTAAAACAAGCTCACTTGAGCCACATATTCCAGAGCATCCTTGAGGTTCAGCTGATGGAAGACATCAAACACCTGGTCTTGTTTCTTCCTCGCAGACGGCTTCATCAAAACCCTCGTCATCCACTTCCTCTCAAAATCCTTCCACCTTTGGAAAACAAATGTAATCATTTTAGCTTAATTTAAAAACCTTTTTAATTTGCACTCTCAGATGTTTGGACACCCATTCGTTTTAAATGGGTGAATGTGTCCAAACTCAGCCCATCGAGTCTTTACATACTTGTTCCTCAAGTAGTTATCTCCGATCTGTCCTGATATGTCTTCGATGGCAACCAGAGTGTGGTTGAACATCTGAAAGGGAAGAAGAGAGCGACTCTGTGATGAGTGGACAGAAAATGGTTGTTTAAGCCTCGGGGGGGAAATGTGACCTTTTTTTTAAGGTTCACCTTGTTGGTCAGTTTTTCCAGGAGCATGAGTTCAGTGGCTGCAGCTCTCTTCACTTTAAGCCACATGACCAGAGGCTTCATCGTGATTCCCTGCAACAGAGCCGAGCAGAAATGTGCAGATTGTATGATTATGAATGCTTTTATTTGAGAATCATCAGGAATATAATTAAGTAGAATGTAAATAAAAGTTTATATGTTTATGCATAATATAGATAACTGCTTCCTGATCAGATTCTGAGAAGGTCTCGACTGAACAAACAAGGCTTAACCTCCTGTGAGCTCCTGTTTGTGGTGCCTTTTTAATTTGTCCCAGACATGTGGGATTAGATGGTCCTAACACAACAAGTATAAAACACTACTGAGCAGAATGAAGTAAAAGGGGCAGCAAAGCCAAAATGTAACATCCCCATATGAGGATGCAGGTTCTCAGGAGGTTAGAAGGACGAATCGCTGCAAAGAAACATTAGTGAGGCCTGCAAACATCCAGAAACACCTGCGGTTTGCCAGCAAGCACAAACTGTGGGCTGCAGATGCAGAAGAAAGAACTCTTCAGTCAGCATCATGGAGAACATGTTGATGCAAGATGCACTGAACCCACAGTGGAGATTCCATCACAACAAAAATCTTACATTTGTGGTTATTGTGCATGAATAAAGACAATTTAGTTTCTCATTTGCAAAAGCAATAAAAAAAACAATGTAATTTTAGTTTTATTAAACAAGTTTTTGACAGACTTCTAAACTAATTAACTAATTAATACCTGCAAGATGACAGTGAAGTACACGACAATGAGAGTTGTGCCGATCATCAGGTTCTTCTGCTTTATCCTGCTCTCATCCAGCATCACCGCCAGGCCGTACGCGACAGCCCCTCGCAGGCCACCGTAGCTCATAATCACCTGATCTACGAACTCCAGGGGCACCAGCCTGTACCTGTTCAGGAACCAGTTGAGGAAAAATACACCTGCACACACAAACACACACAGATAAAGATTTTACAGTTTTCTAATAAATCTTCATAAATTTTGATGCATTTAAAGCAAATTTTCATGGTCATACATTCTCATGAATACATGTCAGTCTATCTTGGTGCAGCAGCAGAAAAGGTCTTTGCACATCAGCCTTTTACATCACAGTGATGCTTGAACTCAAACTGAGAGCAAAAGAACAAAATCTCACCCATAAATCTGTAGACCAAGATGAAGAGGAGCGTGAGGAGGATGAAGCCCGTGTTCCAAACCCAGATTGTCTTATCGATGGCCGAGATGCCGAGGAAAATAAAGATGATGGTTTCTGATCCGTTGGCGAAAACCTTCATGGCGTACTTGACTGTGAGGGCCGAATTCTCGTCCATATTTGCATAAACGTACTTCTGACAGCACACGCCATAGAAGGTGGTCCTACAGGAGGAAACGCAAAGGTGAACTTCGTGCATCTAAATGGATCCATCCATCCAGTTATATTTCAGCTGGTAAATACTCACGAAAGGATAGCAGACAGAGAAAGCATCTCTGCCGTCAGGTAGGAAAGGTATCCCAGGACAAACACGAAGCCTGGCTCAATGATCTGGACTTTTTTTGTGCATCTGGTCAGAAGTGAAATTATTATGCCGAACGCTAGGCCCACCAGGGAACCACCAAATGCAACCACAAAGAAGGAAACTGTGGAGAGACGGAGGAAACGTGTCAAAATGTACTTTTATGTTAGTTTACCATCCATCCAACCGTCCATCCAAAGCTTTCATAAACCAGCCAAGACATAGTCTCTCCAGCTTGTCCTGGGTCTGCTCCTCCACCTGGGACAGCAAGCTGGAGTCGGCACTTCACCCTTTCCGGCTGAAGACCACGGCCTCAGACTAAGAGGTGATTGATTGCTGATTCTCATGCCAGTGGCTCCACACTGGACTGACTGTTTCACGGTGAGCTGGAGGCCACCACCCGACGAAGCCAACAGGACAAAAAGCCAACAAAGAGCAGAGATCCTGAGGCCACCAAGACAGAAGCCTTCTACCACATGGCTACGCCTAGAAATTCTGTCCATAAAAATGATGAACAAAATCTGTGACAAAGTCCAACACCCACAGAAACAAGTCTGAATACAGACTGAGCTCTCGGTGCGGGTGTACAGGGACTGAAACACTATACTCCTGCAGCTCCTCCTACAGGATACTCCAAGGGACACGGCCGAATGCTTTCTCCAGGTCCACAAAACACATGCAGACTGGATGTGCAAACTCCCACGTACACTCAAACATCCTCAAGAGGATAAAGAGCTGGGCGATTAAGGAGGTCCTTGAAACATTTGTTTATCTATTGATAGTATTTACACCCTTCTACAACCTACCAGCCTTGCATGCCAGAAACCCCATACTTTCAAGAAGTGCTTAATTCATTCCTTTCCTAACTGTCCAAACCTGACAAGGAGTGGCTAAATGTGTGCATGTCCTAGCTTGCGACGGTCAGCTGCAGGAGCTCGTGCATCATTTCCAAAAACAGGACCTCTGTGCTGTCTGCTGAGCTGGATACGACTGTGAGCAGTTATACCACCTGCACAGACAAATTCTCCATTAACGGCTTAATAGGTGTAATCTCTTACCTATTCCTTTAATAATTTCTGCAGCATTAATTCTGGGTCCTCCCAGTGACACAAATGCATCAAACACATTGAAGAGCACCTAAGAGAAGAAGAAGAAATGTAAATGATAACGTTTTGACAGTTTTCTGGTCTTAAGCATTCAGGTGTGTGTTAACATAAGATCAAAGAGGAAAGACTTCAACAACGTAACTGTTACTGTCCATGAATCTGTGATGGGCTATAAGGCCATTTCCAAATGAGTTGGGGAAAAACATTTAAGAGAGTTGCAATCTTGGCACAATGGCAATCTTCCCACAGTCTTGGGAAGGTGCACATCAGGGAGGGTGAAACTATAACACAGCTTTAACTTTCCTTACACTTCATGTCTTCAACGTGTACATTCCTGTGATGCATGCCTCAGCAAACTCACAAACTCTTAAGTACCACTAACGTACGACTGTATTAAAGGTACAAACCACAGTTACGCCGTCGTTCAGCAGCGACTCTCCGAACACTATGATGAAGAGGACTTCATTGACGTGGACCTGATCAAACACAGCAAGGACAGCCACGGGGTCCACAGCAGCCATCAGACTGCCGAACAGAAGGTACTGCAGCAGGCCGATGTTCAGGTCACCTGTGCAGACACAGAGGGCAGGAAACACATTACAGCCAGCTCACCTTTACAGCAGCTGAGAGTGACTCCAAGAATGTCTTACTCTGGTCAATCTGTCACTTTGGTGCAAACTGAAATATGTCCACATGAAATGCCATGAAATTTGGTAAAAATTCTCATTGTTATAAGTAGCACTAAAACCCCTTCAGTCTTGCTTTCATTTGAGATAAATCTCTACAGTGGTGTAAGTAACTGTGAATGTAAAAATATATTTTGTGTTTCATGCCTTTGTTTCCAGCACAATCAACAACCTCTGGGGCTAAAAAACAAAGCCAGTGTTGAAAAACCAAAAACTGCAGTTCCACTATTGGCCACTTGAGGGTGTCAAAGGTCAACACAGCATTAAACAGCATGTGTGCAGGTTAAAGCGTGGGCGTGGATGCTTTGACTGACAGCTGTGCTGACAAAGGGAGCTGATAGTCGATAGTTGGATACATTTTTATGTGAGTGATTTTTATGAATATTGATTTGTATCAGCACTACATGGAATAGTACTTTTTAAAATGATTTATGTTATGCAAATGAACTGAGTCCCTCTTGGTTGTGTGCAGCCAGTAAGATTGCAACATATTTATAGTTTAATCTGTGCCAATGCATAACACTAAAAACACAACTGTTAATGAATGATTATGGATGACTCCAACTTTCCTATACATATGCAAACCCCTTCCTCTGTGTTGGAAATAAAGAAACAATGTAAAAAGGCTCTTACCCATGGCTCCTCCTAGCTGACACCCCCACAGCGACAGTCCCAAGCTGGCGGCATTCCACACGGTCCCAATGACGGCGTGGACCAAGATGGCGCCCAGGTTGGTGAAGAAGAGCTTGTTTGGCATGTGGTAGCCTGAATCTATAATGATTTGAGGCAGCAGGTAGTAGAAGAAGGTCACTGGGGCCAGGGCGAAGGTCTGCACCTTGTCTGCACCCCAAATCATCCCACCCAAAATGAATCCAGAGCAGATGAGCAGGGCGCTCTCGGGTATGATGAGGGTGACATGATGGTTGGCCTCGATGACTGAGGGGAGAAGAAAGACGAAGATAAGAAACATCAATCAATAATAATAGCCAATGAGATCATTTCTCTTCAGATCTGAGGCGAAAGTTAACGAAAGCACAGATGTAGAACTCCTGTGTGGCTGCAACATTTGAAGATGATCATCTATTGTGCTCATCTAAAAGAAGCGTATGATTGACCAGCACAGTGGAAAGATGCTGAATGTCAAGACTTTCTCCCACTTAGAAGTAGAACGGGCAAATATTCCACATTCAGAATTTGTTTAAAGTGTTTTTAGCATGTTTTAATTCCAGTAACTCAGGGGTCTGAAATCTGAAGCTCCAGAGTTTGTAGAAACTACAAACAAGTTAGTCTGTTATATGTTCACTGCATTTTTATACAATAACAAATGTCCACCTGTTTATGTCATTTAAATACAGTTATAACGTTTGAAGAGCTGAACACTTGACCATGAACCCCCCTGTTTGGGCTCATTAGCAGATGGACTTTAATGTGAACCTTTGAATCATTAAGAATCACATCATTACATCCTATAAACATCCAGTAACTAACTCAGGGCTCTGTACAGCTCAGCTATCTCCAAATATCTTTGGACTCACTTACTCTGGCATCAGTAGTCAAGATAACTCGTTAAGTTAACCCAGCACTCTGACTGGAGAAGAGCTTCTACAGTAGAAGGTTTAGCTCATTTAGGAGACTGTAATCGAGTTTTTCATTAAAACAAGTTTTCATTATTTCAGCTGCAGCCTCAGTGGAGTTTAAACAGTGTCTGACAGTGAGTGAAGAATGAATATAAAAACAGAATTCAAATGCGAGCTCAGGCTACATGTAAGTGTGATACAAGGTCACAACTACAATAGGTTTTCTGTTTTAGGATCATATTCATATTATAAAACTGTTTGATGCCAACAGGGGAAAATGACATTAAGGAATAAAGTTTTATCTAAAATGTTATTACTGATCCTCATCAACAAAAGACAAAGACATTCGATACTATTAAAAAAACTTTAGACCTTCCTACTATCTGCACACGGATTTCTGAGGGAGCTTCCAGGATCGGTGAAAGCATATTTCCAGAGGAATGATGCTGCTGCAGAGCAGGTTAGGTCTGCAGCATGTGTTACCATGGCAATACACAGCAGTAAGGCGCGAACCCCCTTCATAGTACAGAAACCCTGAAGTTACCACCATAACAAGAAATCCTGCTTCATAGTACAGGCTTTTATTTTGTAAATGTGACACACGCCTAGTTGCACCTGTCGGGGTCACAGACTGCAGACACGCCTTTGGATCGCAGTGCGATCAGAGCCGGACTCCTTACAGAGGGACACCGACAGCTGGATAAACTCGAAGCAGCGCAAACGCAGAGACACACTGATCCAATCCATTCAGACGAGCAGATCTCAAACCCTGACACACCTTTAAACACCTGTTTGAGGTACGCAGCAGTTCATTGGTCCAATCAACTATTCTGCCCACTGAAATGAATGTTTTTGTTTCTGTGACTGTTTTAAATGTCTGATGACAAACGTCTGCTCAAGAGGGAAATATTGTTTCTCCTTAAAGTTATTAATCTTATATTGTAAAGATTTTTGTTACTGTTTTTATCAATTTCAGAGGAACTTACTTGAAAAACACTAACTAATCAAAATACCAGAATTAGTGACAAACATAGATGTCATGATCAATCCTAAACTACACACAACACATAAAAATAAGGAGCAGAGGTGTTTCTGATAGAAGGAAAGAACAGACTTCCATAAAGTGGACTTTTCAGGACTCACTCAGTTTGCAGAGCCAGGAAACCAGGACCCACAGGGCCACCAGGTACGGCGCGCTGACATGTGGCCACCTCCAGGTCACGATAGGCAGCGTGGTGACGGTCCCCCCTCCATGACCACCTTCGGCTGTCCCATTACCTGTCTGTGGGCTTGGAGTTTCCTGTGCAGTATTCCTATCTGTTCTGCATTCTGTTTCCCCGCTCGCCGGACTCGGGCCTCTGCACGCCATCAGCAGCACGCAGAGGAAAAGCGTAAATCGCCAAGAAGTTGCCATTTTTGAGCAAAAGCCCTCAGAAACTTTCAGCAAACCGTTATTTATGCTGGTGACACAAACGCGCAGGTCAACCTCAGACTGTAGCTCATTCCTTCCCTGCACCTCCTCCTTCGCACTCAGATCCCGTTCACTCTGATCCCATATTCCTCCACATCTTCATCTGACCAGAGCATGGTGTCCACTCTCTGCTGTCCTTCTTGTCAAGGATAAGCTTTTCACAGCAGGTGAAGCTCAGCCCATTAAGATGCAGGTCTGTCTCCACCTACTCTGTAACCAGTGTGGGCACGTTTTCCCCATTCAGTGGCATAATTTCAATCTGGGAATGCCTTGTTTCCACAAATATTTAAATCCTCAGATCAAGTTAATTGAAACACTTTGGAAGAGCTTCCTTATTACTATTTTAAATAACACAACTTGATATGAGACAAGATAGTTTTCTATAGAACACATCATCTTAATGAGAAGATGTTAGCTGTGCTAAGATTGTGTCTGATGATGAAACGATGAAGGTTTTTAATAATGTTAAAATATTTAATATCATAATGTCTCATTTCCTTGAGATGAGGTATCTATGCATCTGTACTGGTTACAATCTGTTTAATTGTAACCAGGACAAATCAAAGTGAACATATTTTGCTCATCTAAAGCTGCAGATTTTTATTCTCGGACTGCAGCAGTTTTGCAAGATTCACAGTTCAGAGTCATGATCAAGTGCTGCCTGATGACCTCTTACAGCACAAGGCACTGAAGGACAAACCATGATGCAGTCTGTTAGAGTCCAGGAATAAAGACTTGGAGCTGGAAGCACAATAATCCTTAATAATCCTTTAATGGCAATTCAACAGCAGATCAAAGCAGTTCAGAGTGAGATCGAGTTCATCATAACCAAAGCATCAGCGGTTCAGTTCTGATCCCTCACCTTAGATATGGTTTACTGTACAAAGGCCTATGTACCATATGTTTTACTAAAATGAACTTTATATACACTTATTCTTGAATTAAGTATCTAAATGGGACTTTCCTGGCTTTCCTGCCAGTAGAGCAGATATGTCGTGTAACATTATTTGTTTATAACTGCCTGTGTGTGCGTTTGACACAAGAGCTGTGAGGACAGGAGGTGGATCTGACCCATCACTTTCCGTCAAAGCATCACATGCACTCCCATCATCTCTTCCTCTCCCACACTCCACAAAAGTACAGTGTTGAGCCTTCATCGCCACCATTCAAACGTGTTTATGTGACAGAGATTTATAAATGAACCTTGGTTTCGATGTCGTGATTCTTTTCCCGAGTTCTCAACAATTCAATCTCCCATATTAGCTTCTTTTCCCACCGGAGGTAACATCTGAATACTTCCTTCATGCTTCTGGACATATGTTCTGGATGGAAAGGAAATGTAATATCAGAAATTTTCCAGAAATCTGTTTCCTTATGAGAATTTGTTCTTTGGGAGCAAATGTCTTTCTTTGTTTTTGTATCTGTACTCATCTAAGAGGGACACACTCACTCGAATCTGTTAATTAGTTGTGCTGAAGGTTCTACGATGGCTTTTAACTTGGCGAGGTCAAGCCCAATTACCTTCTCGTTAGTGATAATGATGGACTACAAATGGTAGTTTCTCTTTGGCAGCATAAAAAGGATTTGTTTGACAGCACTCATTGGACTGACCAACACTCAGAACAACAGGAAGCTCCACAGAACTCAGTGAAGATCTAAGAAGGAGAACTGAAGATTTACACAGGTTGGGAAGGTCTCTCAGAGCCACGTGGGGCAGTTTTGCTGCCAGGGGTACTGGTACATTGTACAAAGTGGATGGACACAGCTGAGTGTTCAAGCAGGACAAACTGGTTTTGAAATTCACGAAGCAGGCTAACATTAAGCTTCTGGAATGGCCTTCCCAAAACCATGAGCATGAAAATTTGTGACTTATGCTTGGGATATGGATTAGGATATGGATGTCTCTAAAGTATAATGAGATGACATGCCTGGAGAAAAATCAGCCTTTGATACTGTTGACCATAATATTTGATTATTTATATATATAGTTTTTAACTACAAAACAAGCACATGTATCAAATCTATTATTTTTACATAAGAGCTAAAGGACAACAACATAATTATTCGCCCATCTTAGTTCCAGCAAACCTGCCGAGTCAGTTCTGTGTTCTCTTTAATGGGACCAGCATGAACTTCAGGGAAGTCTGAGGTGTTTGCCCAACAGTTTACAGTTTATGAGTAAACTCGCTGCCTTTGTTAGGCTGGCTCAGGAACAGTCTGAGACCTCTACCCAAGGTTGCTGGTTATTATCACAGGGCTTCTGTTCGGGTTTAACCTTTGACCTTTGTTTGAAATTATATTATCAGAACTGCATTTGTGTGAATTACATTTGTATTAAATCAACATGAATGTGAATGTGTAGTGTAGTGCTCAGTTCTCATTATTTAGTAATTCTTCTAAAAGCTACTTAAAATTCTAAATGTAACAAATTAACTGTTTTAGTAGCCAATTATTTAAGCAGCAAGTCTGCTGATGGCGTAGTGGTGCTCTGAACTAATTATCAGTGCCAACTCTGACAAGCCGACACTTTAAGTTCATCACTGTAGATTACAGCTTTGTTTGGTTGTCCTAGTTACTGCATATTTAAGATAATTGTTATCCTCTGGGTCTTGTGATAGGCTGGCAAACTGTCCTGACTGCACCTCAACTTTGGCCCCATCACAGCAACTGTGGGATTAGTGGAAGAAAACAGACGGATGGGTCATAATGTGTTTATAATTCAGTTTTGTGTGTCCATCTGTTGCATTGGCCCATATTGTGAGGAATGATCATCTGAGTTTATATTTTTTTCCAAATCCCTGCCAGTTTTACACCATTTAGATCTCAAATGTGTATTAATCTTTATAACGGCAGGTTTATGGGCTGCAATCCCCACTGTCATATTCATGAGGCTCAGTGCAGAGGTCTGTGATGACGCAGACGTCATGGTCCCTGATTTCAGCCACGGAGTTTTAAAGTCTTTGGGTTGATGTAGAATATAAAGTGCTTTGTGTTTGGTGTCACTGCAGTATCCATACAGCAGACATAACAAGAGACAGACCTATTTAAATAGGGTCTAATTAAAACAGATTTTTCAAATCCTCGTTATCAAGCAATTCCTCTACAACTACTTGAAGCAGTAGTACTTCTGGTTCTCTGACTAAAAATAATAACTCTAACAAGCTGATCCTCTAACTACTACATATGCTAGATGCTTGTTATACACTCCAAAATGTCAAACAGTGAGTTGTGTTCACTGTTTTGGTGCTTTTAATCTGAAGAGTCGCACACTGAGATTGTGTAGCGATGTGTGTTGTGATTTACCTTGGGCCACAGCATTTTCTCCTGCACATCAACATATGATTAATTAAAAGACAGTCTGTCCAGGAGGCAATGTGACAGGGTAGTGGTTTATTAAATTCAGAATAACAAAAGACAGAGGCCATAACTGGTGTTTAAACACTTTAACCTGGTTGTGGATTTGGGAGACACAAAGAGGAAGAGAAAGCAGCTACAGCCAAAGCAAATAAAACTAACGGGGATTTTCCTAATTCCTGCCAAGGTGCTTATTTACATATTTGATTGGCACTCGTTCCAGATGCTCTCTCATTGGTTGATCTGTCAGAGGCATGTCTATTGAGAGATGTCAAGTAACGGTGACTCTGCATTTTTTTCTTCAAACACCACACATAAATAATTTAGTTTTATGAGCTATTTCTGTCAAAATGAAGGAATTAGAATTGGTCTGATTGTTACATGTAGGGACGCTGTTTGAAAAAGAAAACATTGCTCAATCTCAAACTTACAAGACATCAACCAGAACAGTATTTTTCCCACTACTGAATGTATCTGTTTAGGCAGTTATTACATGCTTTTCTCTGACGCAGTCTGTTTGTGGTGTCAAATCGCAGAGGAGAGGATGTTACATGAGAGCACCTGCATGGACATCATTAAGAATGTGTCCTGTTTGATAGTTCAGGTAAGTAGCACAGAAATGTTGAATAAACACACTGAGGTGACCTTATTATCTGATACTTATTAGTACTGGAGAACAGGTGACTGCCCCTATAAATACTGAAGAAAATGCAAAATAGTTTCTGCACATTTTTATCAACACTGACTTCTTTCATTTGTGAAGACGTTTCACCTCTGATCCAATAAAACCAAAAGGTGGAGCGTTCCAGGTACTTAAACTCTAGTGGGGGTTGTCCCCTTTGGAGATGTTGTTGACCCACTACTAATCACTACATACATACACACTATCATGTGACCTTTGAGGTCCCCTGATGTACAGTATAAGTGGGTTTTGAGGGTCCTGATAAACACTCAGGACTGCATGGTAGGTGAGATCTGGTGTTGTCTTCTCGGTGCCGGTGAGTCCAGTCCTGTCGAGGTGGCTCCTCTCTGTTGTGCAGTGTGTTTGTGGAGTGACTGTTTTCTCCAGTGTAGAAATCTGAGCCCTCCTCACTGCACTGCAGCACTGTGTTGCTTAGCTTGTGTTTGGGGCAGCAGAAACTGACAAACCCCAGGAACTGCTGCAGCTGTTTACGAATAGTTGGTTAGAACCTATCCATTGGTGCCTGGACCGTTAAATAAGAAAACACTGTGTGTCTAAAATATGAGCTAGATTTAAAAAAAAGAAAGTTTTAAAATAGTTTTAGGCTTTGTCATTGTGGTCTAATTTCACTTCGTATGACATGAAGCATCTTAAATTTGTCCCTGAAAAATACTCTCATTAATAATAAGAATTTTAAAAAAATTCCATCCACAAAAATTTTAAGGTATTTTCTGACATGTTTGAGAAAAATGTTCAACACAGAGTGCGGCGGAAACAAGCTTCAATTATAGAAACTAAATGAAGTGAAATTAACGATTAAAACGGAAATAAAAACTTTAAACTATGAAAGAAAACCCTGAATGTTTGTTTCCGACCTGTTGATTCACAGACGCCATGGCAGACGCGTGCATGCGCTCCCCTCACGTGACATCCCCAGCGTTCTGCGGGCGCGCTCACGGAGACCGTCAGAACATCGAGGAAGAAGATGCGGGAAGGTGAGTGAAGGCATTTAAAAACACAACGGAGTCACATATCCGCCGAATAGCGTAACAACTGTTGTGTTGTTACGCTATTCACGCTATGTTCACCCCGCTGAGGGGCGTCGGTGACGACTGAAACCGATGTCCCTGCGTGGACACTGTTCGGCAGTGGGAGGAAGCGTCTGTAGTCCCGAAACTTCGCTAAACGGGCGAAGTTATCACCGGTAGCAAACGCTCGGTGGTCGTTAGCTTCCACAGTGGGAGCGGCGTTTTCAGCGTTTTGTTGGTTAAAAAATAAAGACACCGTGTCTGTGTCTGTGTGTGTGTGTGTGTGTGTGGTTAAAAAGCGGAATATCGCAGAGTGAAAATAAGAAGTTGATGTCCGTGAAGGAAATGGATATCGGGCGGAGGAGCCGCTGACAGGTGTCTGCTGCTGTTAGCCGGGTTTTTCACTGTGTCCTGTGGAGAGTTTTAGCAGGGAAACAACAAGCAGAAAGTACAGGAGAGGCTCACAGCTAAACTGAAAGGCGTGGACTTAATACAGTTTTAAACAGATGTTATCGGGCTGCTGCAAACGCCTCATTTCACTTAGCTTTGGTTATGTAACCTCGAACGTGAATGGGAGTGTGACGCTGTCACAAAATCAGACCCTGGAGGTGGATCCGTGAGTCACCTTTCACATCTGGCCAGCGGCAGACCGAAACACCGATTCACGGCGGTGCTTCAGTTTAACTGGTGATAATGTCGTTTTGTTAAAGTGTCCGGTTGTTAAAGTCACCAAAACAGAGTTTAAAACTCGAAACGCACATTTAGTTGTTAGCAAATCAACAGCACGAATTAAAAATATTTAAAATATATATATAATAATTTCCTAAAAGAGCTTCCCTACATGGTGACCAACATTACCCTCTGCTGACAACTACAAAAGGTTTTTTTTGTTATTTTGATAGAGGAAAAGTAATTAAATATGTCCCTGCAGGACAGTCCCAGTCTCTGTTTTCCCCTTCAAATGCTACAAAAAAAGCAGTATAAGATGGTGATGCAGATGCTGTCCATCGCTGTCATTCGAGAGGGGCTCAGTAGAGCTGCTGCTCCTCTACATTGAAAGACGCCAGTTGAAGTGGTTCAGGCTAAGCAAAAGTAAACACGATGCATGAATGTAAAGGAGAGTCTCCATTGGGCTTGGTAGGGTATTTAATCTTGTAAAACCTGATTACACGCTGCCGGGCCTGGCCTAATCATCAACAGCATCATTGCAGGAGCAGGTGGGAAATCCAGTGATCTGTGTACAGCTTTGAGAGGAGAATGACCATTCTGTCAAATCCCATAAATTTGTATTGTGAGCTCCAGTAGGTCTTTCTTTGTGTGCTGTGATCAGCTGATCTGGGCTGCTGCTGCTCTGAGCCAACTGAATTCATCAAGATACGTCCTCTGTAAATGTTTCACAAGTTATCAAGCCTAGTTTTCAACCCCTAGCTACTATAAAACTGGTATAAAAGTTAGAATTTAATTAAATTAAATTGCTGCTGTACCTTCTGTAATGTAACAGTGACTATGAGCGCCACAGAGCTTTAACTCTCTAGTATATCAAATATTACCTCCTGAACAGGCCTTACCTTTGAAAATAGTCTTATTTTCCTCACCTGTCCTTCCTGTCTTACATCTTTCCCCATTACAGTTAATTAAAATCCAGCCTCTGTAGTCCTTATAGCATTTGCCTTGCACTTAAACAGCTCTTCACAGTATAACCACATGGAATAATTTGTGGTTCCCAGGAACTGAAGTTTATCTGTGCCCAGTGTCCTATTTACCACGGATGTTTCTGGGAATTAGTGGAGTTTATTGATTCTTTGAAGCTCGGTTTTGACCTCCATGTAGGGAACGATCTCAGATGCTGCTTTCTGTGCCGGCTTGTTTCTAATCCCTGTTTACTTGGTGTTTGCAAGCAGATGTGCTTCATCCTCAGGGTTCTAGCCAGCGATTGGTTGCCTGGGGCTGCGTCGGACTCTAGCGAGCAGTCGTCTGATACCCGGGGACACCAGCCCCTGGGTCTCTGAATTTTTCCTGGTTAGCTGCCTGATATGGGAGCCCTTATGGCATTAAAATACTGTTAGAAGCCTAAAAGTCCTCTCTTTAAGGCGCTTACTGTTGACCAGAAATAGAAAAACAATCAACCATGTGTCAAAACTGTGACAAAGCCTCCAGTGTTTATGAACATCTCCATATTTGGCTCAGTGGCCTGGTTTCACTCTGTGTGCTGACAGCTGCTGTTGACACATGACGGGTTTTATTTTTTTATTTCATTAAAGCCAAACTGCACAGACTGAGCCACTGTCTGCATGGACATTAACACGATGGCTTTTAATTTAGCGTAATTATGCATCTTAAACTGTATGACTGCTCCTTCTATAAATTATAGATATAATTTTATCTGCATCCATCACT
>VOQJ01011670.1:61930-72100 GCA_015052665.1 Apistogramma diplotaenia | reverse complement strand
ATAACAAAAAAAAGACAAACAAAAACACAAATATGAATGCAGAACCCTTTCAGGACTTTCAGAGTTAATGTACAGAAACCTATGAGCACTGAATAAACAGGATGAAAGTCCTTCCAGTACATCATAGCACTTCCGTCATCCAGCAGCAATAACCTGAATAATTTTCACCTCAAATGGATTATCTTTGGTGATGATTTATACACCCTGCCTCTGTTTGGATAGGGTTCCTGTCTGTGCACGACGCAATTGAATCACTGAGGCAGCTATGTGACATCAAATCCCACCTTGATAAGGAGAAGCCTTCAGAGGGATATCACGCACATCTGCAGTAAGGTGACGGAGCTCAAGTACTAATGACATTAACTGAAAATAATTTATTTTTGACTGTCACACCACACCGGTCCTGTTTTTTAAAAAAAATAAAACCCCCTCACACATCTTTTTCATTCAGCCCATCATTGTAATTAATAGATTAATTAATAGATCATTTATCTGGTTTTCAAAGACTCTACTCACAGCAAGATTTTCACAAATCACCAAACACTGAACGTTGCATCTGTCTTTACATGTTCTGACTGTAAAACTTGAGAACACCATTGTATTGATGTCACACTAATAAACATTTGTATTTTATATACTACTCCTAGTGCAGTACTTTTTAAATATATGAAACATTTAGCATGTTATTGTATTGCATTTGTTATGAGAACAGGTGAAAGTTTGCAAACACAGTTGGAGGTCCCCGCGCGTCATTTTACGTTCTAATCATCCATCCATTATTCTTCTGCTTATCCTGTTCAGGGTCGGAGCCTATCGCGGCTGTCGTGGGGCGACAGGCAGGGTACACCCTATTTCCATCTGGATAATGTCCTCCTACTTCACAGTCATACTCACAGCACAATTTTCGATTTTCACAACGCACACGGACAAAACTGCCGAAACCCGGGATCGAACCAGGGACCTTTAGATCTTCAGTCTAACGCTCTCCCAACTGAGCTATTTCGGCTGTGTGACATCGAGAACAGTATTGTTTGACTAGTTTGTTATATGTTTTAATGAGCTATAATGATGTTATCTAACAGATGCTACAATGATGATATTAAAACAACCAAAACGAGACACTCAGTCCTGAAAGCGACTTCAAAGAGTTCCGTTTCATTCGGTCCCTTCTCAAGATTTCAATGACTTTGCTGCTGACATTGAATTAAGGCTGATTTGGCTCATACTTTAAAAAGTTGAAGCGTCGAGACGTTTAAAGGTGGCCGTTGAGTGGCGAGATTTGCTTCGAGAAGGACTTTTATCTAATCTAGACTTACGTTTCGATTCTTGCCACCGAGAGAATTTTTAAAGGGACGATAAAGAAAATTCTGTGTAAAAACTTCATTGATGGCCCGTACGGGGATCGAACCCGCGACCTTGGCGTTATTAGCACCACGCTCTAACCAACTGAGCTAACCGGCCACATTTACAGGGCATGACGTAAGCAGATCTGTAATCGAAACTTAAAAAAGACGGCCAGGAGACATCGGGATAGAACGACTCTGCGCCTACGGTAAGGTAAAACATTTTAACCTCAGTCAACTTTGTGTTTGAGAGAGTGGTCATGTGACAGCCCGCTCTGGGTGGGCTACATTATCATACCGTAGAAGAAAACCGGGCCGACACAGGTGATTTAAATCCACGGATATGAGGAAGCAACACGGGAACACAGGGACGGGCAAAACCTCTCTGTATAGCGCGATCTAGACAAGGTATAAAGGAAAAGCGACAAGATGACCTTTAAATATACACAAAAAGAGCAAAATAAAAGTGGAGATTAAGAAAATGATTAAGAGGACACATTAAAAGTGAGAAATGAGTGCTGTGAACTTTAGTAAGTAGTAGTGAGGATGTTTCTTTATTTTGTGCTTGTATTTCTTCCTCTGGGATTTAGAAAGCAAAAGTAAAGCAGCAAAGCAACTTCTTTTATCAACTAATGCTGAATTTTTGTGTTTCACATAGGTCTTTGTCATCCTCTGCACGCCGCAGTCTCATACCGGGATGTCGGTGCAATTCTCTGGCTGGGAGGTGGTCGACGATGGTGCCTCTTTTACAGGTGTGGTGCTAGAGCCCTCACAGAGGCCTCAAAACCGGGGAGTCTACACTATGTACCACGGGACCAGCCTTGCCAGCGCCCGGCTCATTATTGCAAATGGCTTTAAACAATCATCAACTGGCATGCTGGGAAAGGGTGTCTATGTCAGTCGTGATAAGAAAAAAGCATCCAGTTATCCGAAGAATAGCAAGTCCTCGGACCGTGTGGTCCTGGAGCTGCGTGTGCGTGTTGGCCGTGTCAAACGTATTGACATGGACAACCATCCTCTGCAGTTCACCTGGCACTCACAAGGCTATGACACTGCCTGGGTGCCCCCCAAGTGTGGCATGATGGCTGTGAAAAGTGGCATGGAAGAAGATTGTGTGTTTGATCCCAAAAGAGTGACCGTGATAGGCATTGCAGACGCCCCAGACACCACCGTAAAGACGGAGCTTCAGCAGCTTCTTGCAGAAAAAGCCAGATCGCCTGGAAGAGGAAATGGTGATGATGCAGATGTGTGTCCCCTTTGCAAGAGAAAGACACAGCAGGGCTCCCAACACATGAAGCAACAGTGCTGGAAGTGCGGGCGGAACATCTGTATTCTTATGTCGAAGCATTTCTGTCCAGGCAGACCATGACAGCCGAGAAAGGAAGAAGAAACTAGATAATCCACGTGTCCTATTTATCAGCTGTGTCCACAGTGGGGTCAACATGTAATTAAAGCCGATGCATTTCGTGCAATATGTTCCTATAGTCAATGCTGGATTTGTGATTGGGAGATTTTTGTAAGCAGCTTATAAAATGTTATTTGTAAACACGATTCTTAAGTCTATTATAGTGTTAATTTCTTATTGATAATGCAACAGTTTAACACTATCTGATTATTATTCATGTTATTGCCATATATTGTTATATGCAAACAAGAAACTTGATCTGTTGTATTTACTGAAAATAACATTACATACAATAAATATAATTATTATATCAACAGCCAACTGTATAAACTGATTATTTCTAAAACTAACAGCATATCTGTTGCTGTCTGCATGGACAGAAATTTATTATGCTGAATGAATTTCTCCATCACCCCTGATAAGGTAACATTTTTATTCTGACATTAATTCATACTGGTGTTTTGTGGATAGGCCTTTTTGTTTGTTAATGCGGAGATGATGATATACCAGTTCTCGTTTGCATAACAGGGCCACCCACTGCACTTTTTAATCTGTTTACATCCAGTTTATGATGATCAGTTCACACACAGATAAGTTTCTAGTCCTTGGAAAGAGGAACACGTGGTTCCAGTTCAAATACTCAAAATGCAAAAATAAGTATCTAAGTGAACCAAACCTTTTGAGTGGTAACGTTTCTTTGAAAGTGATCATTTCTTTTTGCCAGTGTACACAAAAAAATTATGTGGCCCGTACGGGGATCGAACCCGCGACCTTGGCGTTATTAGCACCACGCTCTAACCAACTGAGCTAACCGGCCTGCTGTACACAGCGCTCACATTAGTCTCGGGATGGATAGCGTGTACGGAATCACTGAAAGGCGGAGAGTTCATATTCCTGTGAACGGAACAGAAAGTGAAAACAAAATAGATCGAGCGACCGGTGATAAGGTAAGGCTTTAAGTCTGTGAACATCTAGGATATATGTTTCGCTGTATTTATCTCGAGTGATTGGTATTTTATTTTTAACGACACAAACATCCTACTGTGGTGTCATAAAAGCCGGCTAACCCTAACTCAATAATGTTTGGTTTCTGCAAATGTAAGTAACATGAGTTTATTTCCGGGCATTTAAATACTCGATGCTGCCAAATGCGCCGCACCATAAAGTATAGTTTACAGCATTAGGATCGATTATGTAAGTTGAAAGATGTGACAGTATCTAGATAAAGGTTTGGGGATTTCAAGTTGCCACTGGTATTCCTCACCCTTATAGATCCTATGCACAGACAGAGTTAAACGGAATCTCTCCTGGATCTGCAATAATTAACTGGTATTGTTGTGTTCATTCCTCTCATACTTGCTGGTCTTTGCAGAGCCTGAATATCCACTTTTGAAGCAGGATGTCGCTACAGTTCTTTGGATGGGAGGTTACCTACGACGATGATTCTCCCCGTGTGGAGCTGGGAGCCTTACAGACGCCCAAAGACAAGGGCGTCTACACCATGTACCATGGCACCAGCATTGCCAATGCACGTCTCATCATTGCCAACGGCTTTCAGCAGTCGCAGAAAGGTATGCTAGGAAAAGGTGTATACGTCAGCCGTGATAAGAACAAGGCACAACGCTACCCATTGTACAACAGCCCTGCAGATCGCGTGGTCCTCGAGTTACGCGTGCGCGTTGGCCGTGTCAAACGCATTGACAAGGACGACCATCCCATGCAGTACACTTGGAGCACTCAGGGATATGACACCGCTTGGGTACCCCCCAATTGTGGCATGAAAGCTGTGCCCAGTGGCCTAGAAGAGGACTGTGTGTTTGACCCCAAAAGAGTGTCGGTTGTGGGCATTGCAATGGCTCCAAACACTGTACTGACAGAGCTTCAGCAGCTTGTGGCTAAAAGCACCAGAGGAGACTTGGGTGGCGGTGCTGCTTTATGTTCACTGTGCAAACGAAAGCAGCAGCAGGAGTATCCACACATCACGCAACCATGCTGGGGCTGTGGGCAAAACATCTGCGTTCTTATGAGAAAGCATGAATGTCCAGTTAGTTATGTGCAATCATGATAAGACAATCTTTAGATGGAGAAAATGTCTTTATTTGACCTTGAATCTGGATATGTTCACTGCATTTTAAGTATATTTTGAAAAATGTGACAATCATGATTTCAATATACTGAGCTCATTTGATCATTAAAGCCATATTTTAAGACAGATGTTAGGGGTAGTGATTTTCTGTTCATAAACCTGCCAAGCTCCATAATTTCATAAAGCGATCATAATTGCACAGCGACATTTGCAAAGCTCAGGATGAAGAGGCGAGCAGTGAATGAAACTCCAGCAGTCTTTGATCTCCATTCATTTTGGCGTGTTGCAAAAGCACCTGCAAAAAAAAAAAGATGATAAAAAATATGATCACTGTCATAACTGTGGAAAAATGATTACAAAGGTAAGCAAGTATACAAGTTTAATCACTTTCTTTTTGACTTGCGTGCATGCTATCACAGTTTCCACAACAGTTCCACCGCTCTAACGTGGTGTCTGTAGGTACGAGGCAGCTGCACGCTCACCTTCATGAGTTCCTCATCGTTTTTGCCATGCAAGTGTCTCAGTAGATACCAGCTGGCAACTTGCACCACTGTTGCTGGTATATCCTGACAGGGAACATATACCAGCCTCTCCAGCAAGCGTCTTGTCTCCCTGTAGAAGGCATAAGACATGAACAAAAGTATATCATGACTGCTTTCTGTTACGCTACCTGTTCCCATGTAAATGTTTTCATTCTCTTCCAACGGCTGCCTTTAGTGGTCAGCCTGGCCTCTCGTTTATCGGCAAACTGCTCTACCTGAACTGCCCCTCTGATGTACTCATTTCCAAACCTGTTCTGAGCTGATGCAAAAAACACCCAGTTTGAAATTACACTGTACGTACTTTTGTCCGGTCTTCTTTTCGGACTATTTCTCTCTCTTTCTCATCAGTATTTACTAATTATACAAAGTGGAATGAAAATACTGATACTGTGATTATGCTTGGCACAGGAGGTTCTGCAGCATTTAGCCAGCAGATTTGCTCTGCTCAGCATTCTGATGAAGGTACTGTAATTAACCATACTGGCAGTCCTCTGAGGGTGCCAGAATGATATAATACCAGTGTTTTGCAGCTCCAAAAGTACCAAAATATTGAAATACAAATGGACAGATGGAAGCATGGACTTAAAGCTGATGAATTAAAGATGTAGTGGAATAAAATGATTTGCATGGCTGACTGGGTTGACCATCACTACTGCAATCTGCACCTCGATGTGCATGAATAAAATTCTGCTTGCAGTAGAAACGGAGCATGGTGAGATGCACTGACCTAGCAGCCATCTTTGTCACAAACTGGAGCAGAGCCTGGAAAAGAAGGGCCACGGGGGACGAGCCCAGCTTCAGAACCTCAGTAGTAGCTTCCAACACCAAGTCCTTCCAGTCATTTCCTGGGACACCTGCCTTAGAAGTCAGATCACACATGGTTTAGATAAAACTTGCAAAGAGAAACCTACACAAGATAAATTCACTTAAAGCTACACTATATGAACTCGAGTTACATCCCATTCTTAATCCACAGAATTTAATATGTCAGCCCACCCTTTGCGGCTATAACAGTTTCACATCTCCTGGGAAAGCACTTCCATGAGGTTTAGAAGTCTATTTACGGGAATTTTTGACCATTCTTCCAGAAGCACATTTGTGAGGTCAGACATTGATCCTGGATGGGAAGGTCTGTGACTGGAACCCCTGAATTCAATTCAGGAAGGGCGACTGAATACATTTGGCAATATAGTGTATATTATTTCCAAAAAATGTGTGTATCACATTCAACAGCTTTCACAGGAACATTGAATACCATTACAATTTCATGACAGCAAAAATCTGTTTAGCAATAGCAAGTAAATACTGTGAGCAAGGGGCTAAAATGCATGAATAACTGGTAAAACCACGAAGACAGCTTCTTGCTAACCACTTAGCTTTGGCTGTTCGTCCTATAACTCATCAATTTTTAATCTCCTCTACCTTGATTCTGCCTACTTGACAGGAATGCAAAAAGGAGCTTTCATATGTTTTTATGAAACACAACTGAATTCTTATTGCTAAAATGATACTTCTGGGACAAAAAAAAACAGCATTCCTAAATAATGCAATATCAAATTTTCTTGTTTCAAGTCACAGTATAGATACATTGTAGTCATGCTTTAATACCTGTAATTTGTTGCCCTAATATTATGGATCCATATTTATATTCATCTTAAACAGATACTCACCATACAGGGTCCAAGAGCTAGAAGGGCTAGTCGGAGGAGGCTGGCTACCTGGGAGCTGTGCACACCAAGCTGAGAGGCCAGCTGGAGACTCTGTCTATAAACCATGACTGCCTGAACCAGTAGGCCCTGGCTGCGATACACCTCAGCCAGCCACTGAAGGAAGGGGCACAGAAGAGCAAAAGAGTCAGAGTAAATGAAGATGACTTGGATTAGAGACAAGAATTTATAGAGTGATAGATGGTGGAGAAAATATGAGAATAATCATATTAAACATATCACGGTTTCAAGATACCAATATCTTCATCTAATCTACTTTCAATGAATGAGCAGGTAACCACTTACATGCCATGCTCCAAGGTTGGTCGGGTTCATCATCACAGCATTGCTGAGCTGTTCCAACACAGGTTCTGGGAGGACAGAACCACCATCAGTCATAAGGAGGCTCTGACACTGCACCTGCCTCAGTGACAGCATCACTGCTGGGTGCTCAGGGGACACATTCAAGACCTGTGATGAAGGTAAGACAATATCAGACACAAGGTTTAAACCCTCCAACACAGAAGCAATGCTGAGGATGTGCTCACACAGTGTATGTCAGTCCTCATGTCCTACCTGTGTGCAAAGAACTTCTGCCTGCTCGAGCTGGCCCTCCAGCATGAGACCAGTCACTGCCTGTTGCAGTACCCAGCCTTCCAGAGACTGGGCTAGAGGGCGCTCTAATTCATCCACACTATGCACTGAAAAACAGAAAGGTGTTAGCATACAGTCAAACACGCACAGACGTGCACACAAAGCAGAAGTAAAAGTGCACCAGTGAACAGACCTTTCTCAGAAACTACAGACATAAGGGTCTGCTGCAGTGCTCGTCTGCGAGGAGCAGAACCAGAAAGATAACAGGAAGTGTTTTCCGTGTGACAAGCAGCCATTAACCCAGCCCATGTTGCCGGATCATCTAAAGTAGAGAACAGAATGAAGACTCAGATATGTACAAGCAGGTATCTCACACAGCCATGCTAAAGTCCCACTCCAGTGATATAAATGAACATGAGCAAGCTTTCCTTGCTACCAAAAGTCCCATATATACAACATGGTTCACTAGACTTGTACTCATTTTCATATACATATACTTGCTTTGAACATTTTCAGCTTTTAATGGTAAAAGAAACACTGTTTATTGTGTGCAGTAAAACTATGTGCATGTGTTTACCTGGACAGAGCAATACAGCTCTCTGCATAGTCTTCAGTGCATTCTTGTGACTGTCCTCTCCGGAGTGTCTGCCATCGGCCAGCTGGTTCACCCCACTGTACAACAACGCCCTCTGCAGTAACACAATCACATCAACTGTTTAACATGCAAACACTGTGGATATTATGTTCAGCAACCGCAGCATCCTATGATTTTAAATATACTCATAATGTAGAAAAACTAAGAAAAATTAATTAATTAGAGGCTAGTTTCAAAAAAAATATTTCAACAAAGAAATTACAGTCACATTTTTACCTTTCCTTGGGTCATACTGGAGAGACAGGCAACATGGCCAGCCACTGCACCACCCTGTAATACAAAAGAGCCAAAAAAAACCCCAACTTGAACCACAAGCAACCCAAAGTGTTTGAGTATAATTGATTTCTTAGGTATTGTCTAATACAAGCTTACATTTGCCTTTTTAGGGTAGTACTGTGGAACCACTCGGGACAGAAGTGCCCACAAAGAAGCATTTCCAGGATTGCTGTAAATAAGACCAGAAACCATAGAAACCTGTTACATTTATATGTTGATGCAGTGTCCAGAGTTGTTGCAGTTGTTGGTAAGTCACAGAAACGGAAAGCACAGAGGCTTTTGCTGACCTTATCATTAAGGTAAAGTCCCTTTAATTAAGTAAAGCATACCTGTGCACAGCTCTTGAAACCTCCCTTGGCACTGCGCTAAAGTTGCCCTGCACAGCCAGCAAAGTGCAAGTGAGTAGACATCGTTGCTCGATAGCACTCCCAGATGCTGAACCTTGCTTTAGCAGCTCAGTAAGGGCAGCAGCAGCTAGTGTGGCGTCACCGTGGACCAATCCCAAAGCACATAAACAAACCAGGGATTCTGAGATCGGTTCCTTTAACATCGAACTGTGGAACAAAACCCAGAAACAAATAGTTTTAATTTGCAGGGAAGACGAGCGTGAATATTATTTGAAATGAAAGAAAAGAAAACAAAAAAAAACCCCCAAGATATTATAAAATGTTTTCTGTGACATAATTTGTTTTCTTGACAGTTTTCTGTCAAATTGCATTCTTTAAAAAGCAGGAAACTACAACATAGAAACATACACATTCCTGTCCTAGATATCTATTTTTGATTTATGCACTATGCACTTATACAGTATAGCTAAAAGCTACAGCCTATCCCAGCTGTCATAGCGCGAGAGGCAGGGTACACCTGTACAGGTCGCCAGCCTGTCGCAGGGCCAACACAGAGAGACAGACAACCATTCACACTCACATTCACACCTAAGGGCAATTTAGAGTGACCAATTAATTAAGTACAGTAAGTGCATGTCTTTGGACTGTGGGAGGAAACCGGAGTACCCGGAGGAAACCCACGCAGACACGGGGAGAACATGCAAACTCCACACACAGAGAGAGGCCTGGGCCAAGGTGGAATCGAATCCAGAGGTGCTAGATGTCATTCTAGCTGTGAGGCAGCAGTGCTAACCATCACGCCACTGTGCTGCCCTTATACTAGCCAATATTGGAAATAAATGACTAGTGGGACTAGTCTACATTATATATAAAGGTGACAGAAAAGAAATACAACTGGTGTGGTCCAGAAAAGACAATAAACTCACCATTTAAAAAGCAGAGTCTTGGCTGAGTCTAGGTTGCCCTGCCGGTGCTGCAGGAGTGCCAGAGCGGTCAGTATAAAAGCCTTTTCCTTCTCACTAGAAGCCACAGCCAAAGCACGTTCATAGGCTATAATATACACACACACACACACACACACACACGTTTATTTACTTTAGTCACTTTGGCATGTAATGTATGAATTTACTGATTTTGGTGTTTTCCCATCCTTACCGCCGATGCTTTCAGTTATGAGTCCTGCCTTGCGGTAGGCCAGAATCAACCCAACCAGGTC
>VOQJ01011670.1:0-17809 GCA_015052665.1 Apistogramma diplotaenia | reverse complement strand
CCCCCCCCCATCCCCACCCGACAAGGACCCAGCCTAATTTTTTTTCTCTGCCTTTCCCCTCGCACCAGCTCAGTCCTTATAGGGTATTCTCCAGGGTACGACTGGCAGATGTAGTACAGCAGTGTTTTCTGTACTTGCGAGCAATGTGCAAGTCTAACAGAAAGGTCGTGAAAGGAGTTGATGTGGGTGTCAGTGTCTTTGCGCATGTACACAACTTCAGGCAGATGTTATTTAATGAGAACCAGTCTGAAGAGAGAATCTAAGCGAGTGGTTATGAATGTTTTAGAAATGTAAAATAGACAACAGCGAATGGCCGCAGGAAGCAGAGTGAGAGAAGAAAAAGGAGAAATAATAAGTTCAGTATTAAAAGCCATTTTCCATTTTTACAACCCAAATTGTACTTTGACCAGCAGTCCAATTACTCATACTTTTTTTTTCATCAGTGCAAAAGGATGACTGAAATATTGCTGAATTATTTTATATCCACAAGCATTTCAACAATACTAAATCCGGATCAAACTGTTGCAAACAGTCGTTTCTTAAAACAAATGATTACCCTGTCATGTAATCCATGGTCGACACTGCGGTTGCATCTTGTCATCACCACATTTTCCATTCAAATGCAACATTTCTAACCAACTTTGCCACATACTGTTACAGATGGGAAGAATAAATTAATTAAACTTACTTAAACAGTCAGTCAGATTATTGAGCATTATGGATGATAACTACTGTTAATGTGTATAACTAATATAACTAAGTCTGTGCTATATGTCAGGCTTTGACTATATAAGAGCATCTGTCTATGTGATGACCCAGTAAGCTGTGTGTGTACCTCTTCCATGGCGCTGATGAGATTCTGGGTTGATTTGCTGATGTCACCTCCTACAGTGGTGGGTCCCATTCCTTGGTACACAGAATCAGGACCATCGTGGCCACTCATCTCCACTGTGTAACTTGCTTTAGTGGGCCACAGCTGGTTGTGCATGATGAAGTACACAGCAAACACATACAAGCCCTGTAGAGGGAGGAAGGAGAAAAAAATCAACATTAAGAAGTAAGCTATGGCTCTGCTTCTCAGTAATTAATTAGAAATCTCAGTGATTAATTAGCAATCTGTAATACTGCTGGCTCAATTAGTCTGCAGTGGCAGGTTTGGTGGTCAGCTAAGGGTAAAAGAACCAAATGGCTTAAAAAATGTAGTGTTTAACAAATTTATTAAATGAACTGTCATAAAAACAGGAAAACACAATTATTTTAGAGATCTGTCAAAAACCTGTTTAATTTTTTTAAATTTTATTACTGAATTGCTGTTTTTACACTCAAATTTGAGAATTCAATGAAGTCAGAAATTAATCAAGCATAACATTCACCCACTAAAACTATTCTTTCTTTTCAAGAATGTAATTAAATAAATGTAATTAGGCAAGTGGTTTAAATCTTACACTGGGTTGTGGTCTATTAAAAGTTGTAAAGCACTGTATGTATTTTCAAATTTTAAATAAACATAAATCATGTTATGGATGATTCATTATTATTTTTGTGCAATGTATTACTGTTGCACTTCAAGTCGAATTTCTTTCATACAGTATCATGGTTAGTAGCAGCATATCTTTCAGCAAAATTACTGGAGAAGTACTCATCACTGGGCCATGACATCATTGGTACACTGGTATCACTGCTTTCTCCACTTCCTCACCATTACAAAATCTGCCTGGTCAACAGCACCAGGGTGTGAATTACCCAAAAACACCAGGGTGTCAGATATCACGAATCCACCCTAAATTTCACAACACCCATCATCGGGTGATGACTGCAGCCACAGACAGAGATGGAACGCACAAGAGCGCAAACCACAAGTGTGTGTGACTGCAGCTGCAGGCCAAAACAGATCAACTAAGACATAAAGGAAGTTTCTGGACACCATGATGGACAGTAATCAATATACTAACCAGACGAGCACCCAGAAGAGCGCACACCTCGCCCACCCAGTGCTCTCATACTCCATGAGGTTCAGTTCAATTTTGGTGTTAGTTGCATGTCACTGGCTTTACTTCCTAACTTTTGACCCTATAATTTTGGATTCTGGATCATTAAATCTGGACTCCCCCTTCTATCATAAACAAACTTCACTTTTTGACAGAACTTACGGTCACGCAGCACATGCATGCTGCATGATGCAAATATGTGAATATCATTCCTATCTCACAATGATAAAAAAAAAATCCTTTTACAAAATCATCTGAAGTGAAGAAATCCAGATCACCTGCTAAAAAAAACCAACCCAGACAAACGCAACTGAAAACAAAACCTCCCTCCACCTATAGGTGGGTGAGGCAATAAAACACGCTGAGGCAGAAGCTGCCTGATTGTCTCGATCAGTCTGCCAGTGTGTGTGCAGCTCCCTGAGCCTATTCAAGCCCTTCAATCAAACTTTGTGACATGAGGTTTGTGTCTGTAATTAAGATTAAACTTTCCCGGGAGAGCGATCAAAATTAGTCATCTATCTAGAGTTCCTGACATAGAAAGGGATTATAACCAGCATGGATTAACGGGAAGAGAGCAGGAACAATAAATCAGCTCTATAAAACTGGAATATCCAGATTATGAGGAGGAAAGAAAGAAAGAAAGCCTGGGTATAAACTCGTTGGAGACCTTCTACGTTATTAACAGTGCTCTATATTCTGGTGTTTTCTGACATACAGTAGTGACTTATGACTGATGATTTGCAGGTACTCTGTGTTCTCATAAATTGTTGTGCCAGGGCAGGTAAGTGTGCTTAAATTGCAAAAAGAGAGGACAGCATGGATGGGAGCTAAATTTAGAATGATGTAGTCATAATGCTGCCATGACCTTTTAGTTGGATCTTCTGTGTAGATGGTAATTAGTATTCCTTTGTGTGTTCACATGAAAAAAAGCAGGTGTGGATTCATATATGGGTGTGTATGTTTCTATCCACGACTGTGTCTTCATTACAGCAGCACAGCGGGTGATTACCACAGATCATTAGCAAGCTGTGCAGCCTGAGGAACAGGCTTAACAGTCATGGGCCAGTTATGTAAGTGTTCCCTGATCGCTGAGTCCATGTCTTTGGAGATAGAAGGCAAGGCACTGGGGACGGGGAAGGTGTTAAGGAATCGAAGGAGCATGAGAAAAAAAAACGTATTGGATTAAAGCAGATGTATTTAAAACCCCGTTTCCAAAATAGATGGGATGCTGAAAGAAGGCAAATACACATGCAAAGACAAAGACGACACAGAAATCCCTTTGAATGTGACGCAAGCATGTTTCAAGAAATAAAAAAGTTGTAAAAAGGCTATGCTACCAAAGTTACCAAAGTTTTGCATCACCTCCTCATTTAAAAACACCCTGGAAGTGTCTGAGAACTGACAAGACCACTTACTGTGCTTTTTAAATGGAAATGTTTTCCCATTCTTTGATATAGGATTTAAGCTGCTCAACTGCTTGGTGCTCCCTTCACTGTATTTTTGTTTCATAATGTGCCAGCTTTTTTCAGTGGGTGACAGATCTGGACTGCAGTCAGGCTACTTTGCAACAGTGCCGTGCTGTTGTAATAAAGGCCAAATGTAGCTTGGTAATGTCTTGCTGAAGGAAGACAGTTCCTGGATGGTAGCATACAGTATGTAGTCAGAAACAATTCAGTATTAATGGTTCCTTCACAGATCAGTAATTTACTAATGCCAGGCGCACTAACACCATCATGCTGGCTTTTGAAAAGAGCGGCGATAAAAAGTTACCAGAAACTTTTCTAAAGCACGTCGCCGGCATCAATCTTAAACGATACAATCTTAGTTTGGTTTATTGTCTCTGTGCTACTTTAGATTAAACATGACGTTTAAATAATTTGCAGAGCTTTAAATACAAATGTATACAGCAGTCTGCATTACTTTTTTAAGTAAGGGGTTTAAAAGTGTAAAACAGAGAAAAGCTAAAGAAAAGTACTGCCTGTCAGGGATGAGATAAAGGACAAGAGGACAAAATTAGAGTTCCCCACTGAAGAAAACGGAGGTAATTAAAATCAGCTCTCGAGTTTTCTTCACTTGTTTTCAAGTGATTAAATATACGAAATTGCATCGGCTGCAAAAAGTGCTTTGTACACATATTTTTATGTCCTTTCTTCGCCAAAGGCATGAGAGCAATTTGCCTTAAATCCTAGGTATTTTCAAGTGTCACACAGCTAATTGCCCACTGCCTTCGTTTCCATAAAAATACACTTATATCCAGTGTCCTATTTTTAGCCAGGGCCAAGGTTGAATGTGGAACTGGTGGTTGAAGTGAATTGTAATGAAGCATGGCCCTCCTTCACAGCAGTGGATGTTTCTGACTGCATGGATACAGTGACGCAGTGTTTATCACTACATCGGACGTGCAGTAGGAGATAATGAGGGGTTGTGCTGTGGTAATTTGATTATCGTCTTCTATTTCAGCATGATGTGACTGAAAGGTGTGTAATGGAAAAGGAGGGGTCGAAGAGGTGCAGAGAGAATAGAAAGCCCGTGTGGATTAAAGAGTCACATTTTCCACAGTATAGCTGCTAACATGATGTGTTTCACAGTTTGATTTTAACAGATACCCGGCTGGCAACAACAGGTTGTTTTTACAGCACTTAACCTAAGAGCAGTGCGTGCTCTGCAACACACTCTCATGCACAGCTGTAACATCTGCAGCTGTTTAATGATGTTCAGTAATCAGCAGTTACATCAAAAGCAACACCACTGAGGTAAATATGGAAAATTCTCCTAATGGAAAATTCACTGCATGAAGTAAAAAAAAAACCCCAAAAAACACTGCTACACTTTTGCAGCAGAGACCTACAGTTTAACAAATTCCAACCTCAAGGCAATGAAACCCAGTGGAATGTGGCTACATTAAACCCTGAATAAAGGATGAGATGTTCAAAAAAGCACGGGAATAATAATCCTTCCAGACTGAGGTGGTCTTTTACTACTGCAGTCTGAAAAATATCTCTTATTCAATTCTCTGAGAATAATTCCATGAGTATTTGAGATCACGGTTTCATGAAATGAAAGTAAAACTACTCTAAAAATGAGTCTAGTTACGAAGTAACTTTAACTTCCCATTTACTCCCTGATGGAAGTCCTGCAGATAATACAGAATAATCAATGAGCCCTCCACCGCAGCTGAACAAATCAAATTTGCTCTACAGAAACACGTAACCCAAATCTTGCATGCAGACACAACATGCAACTATATAACGTGATTGGTCCATGGCTACAGGATCCTGACCTTTCTTTAGTGGCGCATTGTAGAAACTGGGTCATTTGAGTTTATTTACGGCTAATCAATGTCCTTGGACACAATGCACCTCTGGAGCGCTGTTTACCTGTTCCACTTTGATGAATCCTTACTTTTGGTGCAGACCGCAGAGGCTGCCGTTTTACCTGGAACTTTGCAGGAGGCTGGATTTTTAAAAAAAATCAATTGCTACAGTTCTTTCATACAAGACATTTTTTTCAGTTAATACAGAGCTTTATAAGAGACTGCAGTCCTGTCGCCATAACATGTCATACCTTAAGTAAAAGTTAAGCTGATTGTAACTATGTAGTATGAAGCCCCCTTTTTTAATCTGTACTGTACTCCAGTCTTAGCAGAAATTTAACTGTTTGCCAAAAAGCCCTCTGAATCCTCATTTAGAGAACCAGTGTTATATATCTACTAATCTATTTGCCATTTACCATCAAACCACTATTGTATGAATGGATGTATGTTTGTGTGACGGCAGATAGGTGTGAAGAACTGGGACACCTCAGGGGGCTGATGAAACAAGAACAAATCAAAGTATTTAAAGAGGAAACAAATCCTTCCTTAATCACTTAGGAGCATTTCAGAATAAAAGCCTTTTCTGAAATGCTCCCAAGAGGAGAAAGGCCTTTTATTCTGAAATGCTCCTAAATCATTTCAGAATAAAAGCCAATGTTCCTAAGTGATCACTTAGGAAACAAAGGCTTTTATTCTGAAAAGTTCATAAGTGATTAATCTTGCTCATATAATTCAACACTGGTGAGTGAATTGACCACAGAAAAATTCACAGAGAAATACAAATCCTTAACCAGAAGATGTCGGCCACCTACCTAAGCATGCTTTTCACTCACTGAAGGCAAAATTGAAGGTAGAAAGATCCAGAAAAATGGGTCAGTGGGTTCCACACTTCATAATGTTATTGTTGCAAAGGCTTTCCATTTGATTATTAATAATAATACGTATATTTAGGGTAATTTTATCTAGCTTTTCTTGAGCAGGTGGAAATGGAGGGACTATATTTTTGTTAAACCTGAGCATTAAAGCTAAACGCCTACACTTCATTTTTCAATACTTCATTCGATATCCATAGTGGAGGGATGCCTGTGAAAATGCTGGCACTGTGCCAATGCTTAAATGTTCTACTGTATTTAGTGACAGAGTAATCTGTCTTACCTGTGTAATACAGACCTGAGAGAAATAGAGGGAGTAAACAAGTTACAAAATAGGTAAACAAAGGGACCGTGAGAAGATAAAAAAGTCAAACAGAAAGTGGAGCGTGAACAGACACAGCAGTGAGAGGCTTTGGTGAGATATGACACAGTGATAACCCTGCCTCTCTCTCCACACCTGAGGCAGTTCTTACTTTGCCTCTCAAATACATCAAAGCTAGCCTTCAAAGTGGCTGGAGTTCCCTTCATCATACCTCTCCACCCCCCAAACCCACCCCACACACACACACAGCACACATAGACAGCCAATCATGTATATTAATCCAAATATTGATCCACATATTCGTATTGCACTCCACAACATCCTCAAAACTCCCCACATAGACTTTGAAATGAATAGGAGAGTAAATGATCTCACCAGCAGGCAGTTAAAGATGACGTAGAGGATGAGTATCCACAGGTACCTGTAGCCCATATGGAGTCCTGCCCATAACCAGACTAGTGAGATGAGCAGAAACAGGTAGAGGACCAACGGCACCTCTGGAGCACAAAACAACAGGAAAGGATTTAAAAACATTGCGGTCATTCAAATACATATATTAGCAACTAAATGATCCATTTCAACTGAGCTTATTTATTTGATGTTGATTGTGAAATTCCAGATAAGATTTTCTCTACATGACATACATGTGATTATTAACTTGAATCATGATCTGTAGAGTTTCTAGTTTCTGAATGATATGAGATTACACATGGTACCGTTTAATACTTGGCCTGGCAAGAGGAGAGGAGGGAGGGAGGGGGTGTAACTCAGGAGCTGTGTAATGAACCACATTTTGCAATCCTAACACAACACTGGTGTACAACCTTTCAGCTCCAACAGTTCTCTGAGTCCCTGTGGTATGCGTGGAGACTTACGTGGACCCAGATTAAAGCCTCAAGCAATAGAGAGGCGACATAAGGGTGGCTAAAAGCCACACACCCTCATGCTTGTGTATGCCAGTAAGCAATCACGCAGACGTGCAATCAGAGCTGTACTGTCCACTCGGGGCTTCATCTATTGAACATTTGTGGTGCCACTAATCCATTTAGGTGCCTGAGAAGTGCTGAAAATGATCTAAGAGCCATTGTGCACAGTTCTTTTGTTGGTGCAAACAGTGCAGACAGCTGGTGTGGAGATGATTATCAAAATCGAAAAAAACATATAAGCCCTCTTCCTCATACAGAGGTAAACATCATACAGTGGGTGGACTACAGCTTCTGTCCATCATCATAAAGCTGACTGATCTCACCAATGGGACTGAAAAGTACAACTGATGTATTTTTTTTAAAGGTCGTCTTAATTCACTGGTGTCATTGTTCAACCTGCTGGCCACCGGTCGCCTCAGATTTCAACTGGAAAAGAAGTGGACTTCAGAAATACTGGTATAAATAATTTTCTTAACCTGCTTGTTCTTGCTACACAAAAATGGAAGGACATCTGTTATCCTGTTGACTGTCACAGGTGCAATGCACTAGTCAAATTCAGACGCTGTCAAGAGAATATTCAAAACACATCTACATTACAAGCACCACACCCAACCCGGCTGTTACTGTGTGCTGCAAATGTGTGATCTTAAGCAAAGATACTGCTAGGACTGCTACCACCATTAAATTAAGAGTCCAGCACCATTGTGTTGTTAACTTTAGCTTCTTTCAGATAAGTACTAGCCTGATTCACATTGATACTCGGCTAAAACACAGTGATAACACTAAGTGCATAGTTATCCAGTAATTAATGCATGAACTCATGCATTTTCAATACTAAAGAATCCAAAAGACATGCTTGTGCGATGCTCTGGATATGTTTGTGTCTTGGTGTGAGGCCACGAAAGATGAATATAACACATTTTAAGGCTATATGAGGCATAAAAGTAGTTTTTATGATGGTGTTTGTGTCAAAGGGGAACATCAGATTCAAAATTGCACTGCTGAGTCACTCTATTTACAGTCTGCATGAAAGGTGTTACATAGGACAGAGTGTACACTTCACAAGTAGGATGGAAACACAGGACATGGGCCCAGGTTTGCACAAAAACCCCTCACTTAGGTGCCACTTCCACTGTCCTGTCATATCCACCCTGCTCCAAGTTCTGCTCCCTTTCACAGTATTTTAAGTTGATCTTATCTTTTGTCTCAGCCTTATTAAACTTTTTTGGTGTTTTCTTCATCGTTGTCCTTGGTCTCTGCGTCTGATGCATTATTATTTCACACCTCATCTCAGTGTGCCTTACACTAAATGTCTCATCTTTGTGTGTGTTTGCTCACAGTCTACAAACACGTGTAGTTTAAATTATACATTTTACCCACCTTATGATATTCTTTATTGATTCTAGCAGCACAGACCTTCCTGATCTTTCTTTCTTTCTTTCTTTCTCACTCTCTCTGGCTTTAGTCTGTTATGCACGCCTGTCTCCAGCTCCTCCCTCCCTCCCTGGTTAAGATTTTTTCCAACCATGTAAGCACATTCCTGTCTGTGGACAGGGCAGAGCTCCCACAGTAAGAACAGGTTCCCAGAGTTGAGTTGAGACAGACTGCAAAAGGCTGACTGACCCTGTTGGCTTTGTACCACTATGAAGAAGCAAAGAAATGCAGTGTGTGTGTGTGTGTGTGCGTGTTCATATTATATGTGAACATGCATGGATTCATATGCAGTCCTTTACGGAAGCTTTCAGTTTCAAAACAGCTCAATAATGTTATGGCTCCGTTTCTTTCTGGACAAGAAGCAAACACACGCTGCCTTTCTCCACGGGCAAGCGGACGGGCTCAAGTTTATATTTGATCAGAGTGGGATCTTGGTGTGAGAAGACAAACTGAGATGTGAGCATGCACAGAGGAGAAACAACCAGAAAGAAACTCGAGATGGTGCTGACATAAAGGTCACAGAGAGGTCACCAGCTGTAATAACAACAAGCAGGAGTAAGGATGTGTTGAGTGCATCCAGTTACAGCTGGGAATATTGACAAGTGAGGAAAAAAAGAAAGAGAAAATGAAGAAGGCTATCAGCTGTTAAAGTACATGCTGGAATCTTCTGATATGCACTTTGCTCAGCAAGAGGAAACTACATGTAGAATATCTACATAACACCTTGAAGCTCCATGTAAGCACACGTCTAGCATACAAATAAAGAAACAGCACAGACTATTTCCCCACTGCTGACCAATCAATGCTAAAAGTGAAGCCAAGGAACATCAAGTGCCATAAAACAAGAATAATAATAGTTATTCATTCAACTGTGCTCTGCAGAAAACGTCGAGTCTGATCACTTGCACAACACAAGAACATAAAGTCTGCCAAACACACGATAAGGGTTAACTGATGTTCTTTTGACATGTACTGCTCTAACTTTTGTTAGTTTTTTTTACAATGTACATTGGCAGAGCTCCAGTCTGCTTCAAAAGGTACAGGTACATATCTGAAAGTGTGTGTGGGGGATGTTAACAAAAGCACACCGGCACACTCGCTTGATTTCGCTGACGTCAGAAGTTCAGCTTTGTTTTTCTTTTTTCACACAGGCCTAGGAGTTGTACTCTCATAATCTTGCCTGCATGCACACGCACACGCACAGATAAACTGTTAGCTTATCTCATCAGTTCCTGCTGTAGTAAGGAATGTGCAAGTGTGTTCCTGGTGTTTATTGTCAAAATATTATCAGCCATCCAGCAGGTTCTGCATGGTAATGAACAGTGATGAATGGTTATAATTTGGCTTATAATCTAATACCACAAACAGAGCCTGCAAACATTAGATGATCCTAATAGGGGTATTTAAAAGAAAATTGTATCATTAAGGGTTTGTCATGCTGCTGCATAATTCAGAATTCAGTTCCTGTTGCTTTAAAGCAACTCTGCCTTCCCAGAAGAGTTGAAGCTGTTACAGCTGCAAAAGGTGGGCCAACATCATATTAAACCCTTTGGATTGTCACTCAAGTTCATGTGTGTGTGAAGGTAGATGAACAAATACCTTTGGAAATATACTGTATTATGTCTCCTTAGCTTTATGCAGCTTCCCCCACAGGAAACTGCTCATGTCAAGTAAAAATCATACAGGCTGGCCTTTTGCCAGGTTTTTGAACAAAAAAAGTATTGTTGCTTTTTTAATAATTTTTTAATAATGTACATACACCTGCAGCTCAGTAAATCAATTACACCGCCTCAACACAGTGCACAATGTACAGGACAAGCTGCTCCCCAGCCAAAGAACTGGCACTAATTCAGGCTTTGATTTGTCACTGGAGGGCCTGGACTGAGCAAAACAAGCTAAAGCCTGCCTATTCCCACTGATGGCCACTGATTGAAGCCCTGATGATCAACAACTAAAGTGGTTTGTCTGGATCTTCATGTGTGGCCAAAGGGACTGACTGCACTGAATAAACAGTGCTGATTCATACTGGCCATAAAGCTATGATGGTTATTTCTGTGCAAACAAGAATTGCATAATGCACAAATTATAAATTGTTTGCACACACATTACTACATAGTGCTGGGTGTTATTGGTATTTTTGATAACTGTAAATTTGCAGTTTTGCTAACACCCCACCCCCCCAATCTGCTTTTGTCTCCAGCAGACAGAGACTGCAGCAGACAAAGATAGTAAATTGCAAAATAGGTGTCTGAAATTTTCCTCTCAAAATAAGGGTGGATGTAATTTCATTCCAGAGGGATACACTAGCATTGTTTGTGCATGTGCATGAAAAAAATTAATTGGGTGAGATTGAGTGCAAATGCAGATGTAAGCAACATTTTGGTGTTACCTGTGCTGTTGGTCCGTCCGCGGTAAATGTCATCATAGGCCTTCCACTGCTGAGTAACTTGGTAGACGTGGATGAATACAACCAGCACAGCAACTAGACAGATGAGCGGCACCAGCACCGCCGAGCACAGAGCTGCATAGATGTTTGGGATAAAGCACCTAGAGGAGGAATGAGGAATTTTAAACAAAAACATTTTGGTTGTGCTGAGATTTCAACCACTGTAGTGTAAAGAGTGCATCTATCTCACAGATAAGTTCTGGAAAAATAAAAGCTGCTCTATATTTATTCATACTTTGAGGCACGTGCAACACATCCACTACAGTGTGACCAAACTTTTGGCTGGCATTGAACAACAAGGTCACTCTGCAGATATGGCAGACAATTACAAGATATGTATGCATACAGCTGCGGTCATGTAAGAGTGGAAGGTAAAGAAGAAATTTCTTTGGGGAACAATTAATACAAATAACAAAATGTCAATAAAAGGTCAGTATACTGCAAGCACTCTAAAGTCTATCTCTGTGTTGTTTTCCTGGTGAACCTCATGAGCTACCTTCCCAGCATCTCAGGCATGCTTATCTGTACTACAGAAAACTGAGATTTCCCTTGGGAAAATCAACATGCTAGGTTGAGCTAGGAAAACACTTATGTGACTTTATTCTTTTCACATAATATGTTCAGGCCCTGGTTTGGCGGGGGCATCAAATACAGATAGGACTTCCACTTGTTTGTGTGATCACAGAAAAATAACTGGATCTATGTTAGTCACAACATAAGATGAGGTATGCCAAATAAAGCACTGGATCATCCTGTCACAAAAAAGACAGCCAGGCTGCTTAGTCTAAACACAGTGGACAGCTGTACTGTTGTGGCCTTGTTAGAGGACGAGCTCTAGCTGTACTGAAAGTCTCACAAGAATGGGAAATCCCAGGGATTCCTGAAATGAATGTCAAAAACATTACCCAGGGGCCTAACTCACCCACTTCTTGGCTTGAGAGAACAGAAATAAAGCGAATCATGCCTTTTATGGAGCGTTTTCACCAAAATGCTGCTGGGAGTTTACTTTTTAAATCGATAGCACAATAAGATCACAGAACAACGAATTAATTTTGTCTGTAGGAAATCATGTGACCACAGGACATCAAGTTTACTGCTGCTGATAATCTTAAAACCACTTTTGCTGAGCATTATTGAGGATTATCATCAGTTTTACTGCAATGCTACATTTTGCTTTTTGTCTTAATTTAAATATGTACCATGTATATCCACAATAAAGATTAAACAAGGCACACATTAAAGGGGCTCTCTGCCACATAATGGGAGGGAAAACACCATGCGTAATGCATATAGTTGGGGTTAAGTACAAACTGATCTAAATGAAAGAGCGCAGTCATGGTAGAAGGCATGAAAATATTCCATCAAGAAAGAAACAGGAAGGAAAATGTTGCACTCGGTCGTGTGATTCAATGGTACTTTGCACTTTTCTGCACTCACCTATCCATGATTCATCAATAGTGAATATTGCAAAAAAAAAAACAAAACATGCACCTATAACAATTAATATAATTTATAGTCTAAAAGTCTATTGATACAAGGTGTGGACTTGGCACTTGTGTATACATGTGAGGCGAAACTGAAACAAGTAGAGTGATGAGACAACAAGAGGCTGCCTGTTAACACCGCAGAGGGGAGAGAAGGAATGAAAGTGAGAGAGGGAAATGGATTGAAAAGCTGCCTTATTTCCTCAAGGTGAATACACCTCTCTGTCCTTAAATCTCTCATGTGTACGCTCACTGTTTCATACACACACATCCACAGGAAATATCCAGACACACTTGATCCCAAGGATAACAGGCACACCTTTAGACCATTGACTTATTTTAAATGTGGTTTAGGAGTTCCAGCTTCATATTTCTCTGACTATTTGTGGACATTTGTTCACAAATAAAAGACACAGAAGATGGACACACATAAAAACACAGACAAACAGTTGAAAATAAACACCTGTATATGGATCATTGCACATGTTATTTTACACAGTGGCTGTTTCTGTGCTTCAGGTGATTTATGGGAAATGGCTACACAATGGCTATATTTTTTAAAGTAAAGTTTTTCAGTGTTGGAAGAGGCATGCACATGTTGAAACATTCATTCATTCATTCATTTGATTGGGCAGGCTACGTCACTGGCTCTGTTTGCTCTACCTAGTCTGAAGTGGAATTTCCCCCAGCTTAAAAAAGAAACTGTAATCACAGTAAATGACTCGCACCAGTTTTAAAAAATACACTCCCAAGTGTACTTTGAATACATTGGATAAATGCCATCAGTTCAAATAGACCACTTTGTGTGTTTACATGTGTTTGCTGACTCACACATCTCCTTGCACCAGTCCATAAACGGCATGTATGGTCCATCCAAAGCCACCAAGTAACACGATGACCAGGACGATGATGACCAAAGCAGGAAGTCCCCACCCTAGGAGGAAGTAGAGCAGGTATCGGCGTTCTGTGTGTTCATCATTCATGACGAGCACTTGCCAGAAGTTCACCGCCTGAGAAAACAGTTTGAGAAAACAACTTACACAGGAATATGAAAAGGAAAAAAAAAACTTTCCAAAACAAACAACTTTCAAGGACTTTAAAATTTCTCTTGAACCTCTCCCACACTATAAATGAAAGGGGGAGAAAAGGCAATATGTCTCCACTTTTGAGGATTTTTAAACCTTCCTTAGTTGTGCGCATATTTGCTCTTTATATTCAGTAAAACACCAAGACACACATATATAGCCACACTCATATCACACCCAAGAATAACTATGTTTGCTTTGTAATCTAGATGACTCTCATAGTCTCATCTATGTGGTATACTAAGCCATCCACTGTTGTGTAACCAGCTTATGTGAACACCTGTTGACTGCAAAGCAGACAATGACTTTTACGAACTTTTATGCAGCCTAAACTTTTGAAGCAAAACAAAGTCTATAAACTGTCAAGATTGAAAATGAAAAAAAGGCAACGTTATTAAAGTTTATGCAACAGCTGATTATTATCTATCTGTTTGCAAACACTCAAGCGGGGCATTTGAGAGAGGGCGATGTGATGTAACTGACACATAGTCAAATGACGCTGCCCTCTTCCCTATGATTATCCTGCTCAAACTCTACCATAACCATATTGTATAACCACTGACCCAAAAGAGCTTACTGCACAAACACGCATCCGCTGAACACAAACACGCAGACACAGATGCAGCAAACAAGACTGCAGGCTTCCAGTTGTGTAACAGCTCGACTCCCCTGAGACAATAGAGTGATGACAGTCAGATTCAAGAAGTGCTGTTCACTGGCTGTAAGAAAACTGCAGTCATTGTGGTACAATAACTGGATTATGGATAACTTTGTGCTGAGCTGTTGTTTTGCAGTGGCGACATTGCTCATGGAGCCATGATAACAGCTATAATAAATGAGATAAACCATTGGTCACCATCTCTATGACTAATTGGCTCACAAACAAGGTAGCTTCATTTAACAACGTGCAGAGTTTTGCTAAGCTGACGTTAACTGCAAACTTCTACATTCAAGACACAGCTGGTCTGGACAATGACCTAATTACTGTCTATTTCCCGGCTTTATGCTGGTGCATATTCCCCTGACAGGTTTTTAGACATCTCACTAACTCTCAGTTACACAGAGTCACACTGCAGTTATTGATTCAGGTCTTTGTCACGGTCTGAGAAGAGTTGCTGGCGCCCTCTCATATCAGTCCCTCATCTGGAAGTAGCCACCTGATATGAGTGCAACTTGAGTGGTGAGACAGCACTGAAGTCAATACAGAGATGCTTGTGAGGATGGAAGGACTTTAGTTCTCCGCATCAATGACAGCCAAGGTGGCAGCAATAGTTGTCTTGTCAACTACTTTCATTCACAATTATAGTTTATTATGAATTATGAAATAAGTAGAGACGTTTTGTGACGGGATGCTAAAGGACAATGTCATGGTTTCTGTCATGTTTTTGGGTGCTCTCTTTCAATTAAAACTTCTCTCTCTGAGTGAGTGTATGAAGTGTTTTTTCTTCATGCTGAATTAATCCTCCTGTCTGAATTGCTTCTGAGATGAATCACTGCTTGTTTCCTTCACTAGATCCAGTCAGCTGTTACGCCACTAGCAACTACCATGTGTGTTTAAAACCAGCCTGTACGTCACAAGTCATCTAAATTCTAACACTGCTTAAGCCACATGAAAGCCTTCGACCTGTGACTTTATCCCTTAAAAGATCTCAGAAGTCATATTAAACAATCAGATATGAGAAAAAGCCCACTGCGTCCAGCACGTACACCACTCAGTGGTTCCAGTACTACACTGCTGTGGCCAGCTTATTCCACAGCTAATCTTATAATATTTTACCAATAACATTATTGCAAATGCCAGGAGAGATTATGTCCACTACATAAACAATGATTTTGTTCGCATTCAAACATCACATGTTATAAAAGGCCGAAGAACAAAGCAAATGTTTGCGACTTATTCAAGAGGAGGACAACAGGAGGGAAAAAGATGGGGAGATGAGGAAGTCCATTTTGGGACACCATTCATATTGGTTAAATGTGTGTCCTGTGTTTATGTGGTGACTTGTACACATTTTTGTTAGCTGATAAATGTGAATTCAACTGGACACAGAATGACAGCAATTGTAATTCACGATGGTGATAAGCCACATTTCCCTTTTCTGGGTCTGAGCTTTCAACACAGCAAGCCATCATCATTTGATTATAGGATTATTAGAATTACACAACCAATCCATATGTACAGCACAAACTAACAATACACTCTAAATTTCCAGGCTATATTTCAAAAATCTTGAATAAATGAACAGACACTGAAGGAGTTCCTTCATTAAGTAAATAGATTTGCTCCTCTCCAGTACAGGACTTTTGGATGAGGATTACATAGGAAAGAGGGCTGTCACTGCAGCAGCAGTACCAAAGGGGCTGCTGAAATCTCTACACAGTGTTCCCTGCATTCCTTTGCTCTTGCAGCTGGTCGTAAGTGATCAATAAAGTCACTGCAGGATTACAATTAGTCTAAGAGGGATTTTACTCTGCAGGTTTCAAACAACTTTCTATGCTTTGGCACCTTTAGTATCTTTACAGCTGTATTAACAAAAAATAACTGAAGAGGTTCTGTTGAATATTTTTGTGTTTAAGAAGTGATAAAAAGATTCATTTTTGATGTCAGCCAGACCCTCCCCGGCTGTCAGGGTAAACCAGCTCTCCGTGTTCTTATTTAGCCTGAGTGGCTTCGGTGTTGGCAAATACAACACAAAGGGTGGAATAAGAGACTGAAGCGAGATGGTAAGAAGGAGGGGTTAGGGCCCATATGGGATAAGGTGTTACAAAGTGATACTGGGCAAAGGTCATGCCATGCAGTGCCTCAGCAGATGTGGTAAAACAATTAAAGATCACTACGTGTTACACAGAAAATTCATGCCACATGTAAGGAACAAAAAGAAAAAGTAGGGACTGTGTCTATACCAAATTATGAAGTAAAATAAGCAGTAAAATAAGGTTGGGATCTTTAACTTATAAGGTGTCCTGCACAAAGGAAAAATGGTGTTATATTTAAAGAACCCCAGGTCGTACAAAAACCAGCTGCCTTTGAATGCAGCAAAGCAGACTGAAAAAATAACTGCAAAACGAATTAATTACATTTAAACAGACAGCACAGAAACAGCTTTAAACTATGATGTTGGCAAAGGAATTAAACACTCTCCTCTTTTATTTTTTCCATGCAAACAAGCAGCTGTAGAGCAACATCTAATAGAAAAAGAATTATAATCTTTCACACAAATGCAAAATACAACAATTAGAGAAAGATTCAAGAAAGAAGAAAGAATATAATGCAACAAGGAACAAAGTTACCTGTATGAGCATCCAAAAGAACTGACTGAGATGGAAATAATGAGAGAAGAGCGCCAGGGTAGCACAGCTGTCATCCGAAAATACTTGGCCACGGAAAGCTGACACCAGAAAACAAATCTGCAGATAAACAAGTAAAAGAGGGAAACAAGTCAACAATTGAATTTAATCTAATCTTTAAGGGAACTTTTCATCCTTGTGACTATAAAGAAACAGCTGCAAGTTTTCATTTCATTTACTGCATATGCACGTTTTGCACAACACAGTCACATTTTGCCTCACTAACTGGCAAACTGACACACACACACAAAGGTTGAGTGCAGTGTCAGCAATTCATATGGTGCATGAGGCCATTTACTGCCTGTTATATAGTGTATACATTTTTAAAGAACACTGCAGGATTCAGATACGCACACCTCCCAGAGAGAGATATCCTATTCTGCAGACCTGTTACATCACCTTGCAGCAAGCTCTGCAGGCGGGAGAAAAAAATAAAAGCATCAACAACACCGATAAATATGTTCTGTCATATCGTCCCACGTGCACAAATGTGTGGGTGATGCACTTTTACAAAAAAACAAAAAAAACAACACAATTTCAGAATCAGTATGTGCGTGTGTGTGTGTGTGTGTGTGTGTGTGTGTGTGTGTG
>VOQJ01011668.1:0-14303 GCA_015052665.1 Apistogramma diplotaenia | reverse complement strand
CTGTCTCCTGACAAAGCAACTTTAACACAACATTCATGTGGGATCAACACAGATCCTCAAATTTACTTAAATCCAGTATAGATACTCAAAATATAAAAACACTATTCATAAAAGTGTGGTAATCTTGAAATACTGTGCGGCCTCACAAGATTACAGAAATGTTAACACAAATAGAGCTGTGAGGGTTAAAGTATAAGACATCAAATGGCTGCACATCAGTGATAGGCCCCTTTATCACAGTTAATGAGCCAAGCTGCTGGCTCCTTCTTTCAAAATGCTTCAACAGTCTCTGCTCAGTTCACTTCACTCCAGTAATCCATAAAATGCTCTGTGTGGCCGTCCCTCCAGTCTTTGTGTTTGCCCGTATTTTCCATTTTCTGCACATCTGTGTCACAGTCACTCAGGGCTCTCTCAGTTCAACGAGAACTACACGACGTTTATGCGATGAATGTTACTTAACTGTGGGCATTTCAAATACTTTTTACTTTGTAAAAGTTTTAAAGGATACAACCATCAGTGGTGTGTTTTTTTTTTTAATTCCCATTTTAATGTCTTCTTTTAGTTATATGTAGATTTTAGCTGGTCTCGGAATCCCAGTCCCTCTGAAGATTAGCACTAAATCATACATTTACTTTCTCTAGAAGTCACTTAATCTTACAGAACAGTAAAAGCAGCACCTAAAAGGCTGTCATAATGAAAATCTATTTGCAGGAAGATGACGGGCCTTTATGTTTTTCTCCTTGTTCCAATCAACATGTGCATCAACAGTATTTACAGATCAAGTCCAGATCTTTTTTTCTGGTTTTTGGTATGTGTGGTTTGCCTGTTTTTTGTTTGTTAACAATATTACAGCAAAGCTTCAATCTGATTCATACCCAATTTGCATAAAAGATGGCCAACGACTGCTAGATTTTTTTTTTGCCCTAACTGGGTCATGCTTAGAGGTCAAGTTTTTCTGAAAAGCTTGTGAAAGCGATAACTCAAGAACAATGTGAGGTATGATGTTCAAATCCCCACCATAGATGTATCTACTACTAAAAATCTTGGACAAGTTCGAATCTCGACGACCTTGAGCTAACAGTCTAGGTCAAAGGTCAGGTTTTCTGAACATCTTGTGAACGTGATAAGGCAAGAACAAAAGTGTGGACGTGGACAATAGGTCCTGTGTGTTATATTGGTGATTCGCTGTTTGGGCAGTGACATGTCTGTGGATAAGCCTCACATGGCCAATGCAATGCTAATAATATCATACTCTGGGTAAATCTCTCGACTTAAAATGGTTTATTCCCTCCTGCTTGCTCCTTGTACACATAGACATCAAATTTAAATCCACAAGCATTATATAAAACACAAAGTCTGACAACAATCTGCATTTTCCCCCCAGATGTAGTTATAGTTCGCTTATCCCTTTACCTTTCTAACAGATTACATGCCTCATTCATTAAGCTCCACTGGAAGATGAGACCACCATGTTCAGATTAAATTAAGATTAACCACAGATTTCAGACTTTACCATAAAGACAGTGGTAATCTGGAAAACCAAATATAAACCAGATTTCTGTTCCACACACACATTACAGTCAAATATGAAGTCAAACCACGACAGAAAACAGCTCGTTAAGCGGCATCATAGCCCTCGTGTCTCTTTAAGACAACGTATTACCAGCAGGGACTGAGCCACTGCCACGGCACTTGGGCTGCTGTGCCAAATACACATACACACACACCCAAAAATCACTAACTAAGCCAAAGCCAAACTGGCACAAGACAAGTGCATGAGCAAGCGAGTTTCTTTTTTCCACTCTTACGCACGCGCACACACACAAACACACACACACACACACACACACACAAACATTATTCCAAACAGAAAAACCACAACCCACCCACAAATGTCACCATCAAATACACTAATATAACTCATCGCACCACAACAAAGTCAGGACTCAGCAAATACAAACATACTGCAGCACAGAGCTTCTTGTAAAAATCAACCAGGAAAAAAAATAAGATGCTGAAGAGCTTTTGGCATAAACAAAACAGTGAAACCACATGCTTATTTTCTGAAAGCAGTTAGAATTAGATTTCTCTCTCAGTTGTGGGCAGATTTTCTTTTCCCCCTTACTTGTTCTCGTTGGTCGCGTCATACCGAGGCATGGGATCCACATCGTTGCTATTGACATCATAGCTTGCCTTAGGGTCCTGAAGCAGACACAGAGGTTAACACAAGTATATCAAAACACCAAAGCGTCTGCTGTAGTACAGACCATGGGGAAATATCAAGTAAACAAGTTAATTCATTAGCAGAGTAGGTCCAGTGCTCTGCGTGAGAGTGTGTGTGTATAACTGGCTGGTAGATCAACAGAAAGCTTCTCTAACCCAATCAAACAGCTCATATCAACACCCCTCGCAACAGTTTTGTAAATCGAATGCAATCAAAGCTAACTCAATCTGCCGGACCTCTCGCCCTTTGGCATAAACAAATCCAAGCATTAAGAGCAGCTAATAACAGCAGTGCAGGCGCTGTCAAACAGGGTGTGAATCATTTCATCTGTGCAGCTGATTGATGGCCTTACCTGCTGCCTCAGGCCAACAAGTTTCTCCAACTATGAGCTCTGAGGTAGACATACCTCAGCACGCACACACAGTAAAGTATGAAGCCACAAACCGCTAAACACGTACACACGGCACATCAGCAGGTTTAAGGAGGTTTCCCTCTGGAATGGCTTCACAGATGCATGTTTATCTGATGCACATGGCAGCACATATCTGATTGATCACATGACTCCTGTCTTCTGTAACGTGACTTAATTACATGTTAAAAAGGGACAAAATATGAGTTATATCATTAATCACATTATATTAAAATTATACTCATCCGATTTTTTACAATTTTGTGTATGATTTCACAATGTAACATCCTAAGTGGCTTTTTCCATAAGAAAGGACCCTTCCCCCACTTGTCACATACTGACTTAAAGCCAATATGCACACACACACTGCCACTCATAGCCAGCCTACACGTGCATACATACACACTCACGTAGTTCTGATAGAGGTCTGGGTGGTTCCTCTCAATGCCGTCATCTAGTATGGTCACCACCACGTTTTTACCCGTGTAGCCCCTCTTCCACGCTCCCATGATGTTCATATCTGACTGGCAATTATGGACATCATCGTTGCAGTGCTGCAGAGATGGAAGCAGATGGTGAGAGGAGAGCAGGTGGAGAAACATATGAGGTGGGAGTTGAGGAACTCCGTCACGGTCTTGCAGATGTTCAACTTAGGTTATGAATGTAACCATGTGACTTCCTCTTTAATTAGAGCAAGCAGGAGTGATATAATTTCATTTAGGTAGGAACAATCTTGCTTTAACAACTCGAATCAAGCTAAAGTCTGGTGTTTTGGGGAAAAAATTCTCTCTTACAGTGTGGCTCAACCATTAAAGAGTGTTGTATACGTATACTAATAGAATAAAATCTAACTGCAACTACACAGTGATCATCAACCAGTCATTAATTGCTGCCATTCAAGACCTGCATGATGTCATTTCAAAAGGGGTGCCAGGAATAGGGATGGAAATCCAGAACCAGTTCCAACTGAGAACCCGTTCCAAATTGTCCAAATCACCGGAATCATATGCCTCCGGGCTTACTAATTCCTTTTGTCAATGCTGGCAGGCTTTCTGACAGGGGTGGGGGGGTGGCACACCAATGACATCAAGCTCATGGCAAAGGAGCTTCTGTGCACCTGAGTGTTGAGCCTTTTTTTATGTTCAAAAGCAGAGTTGTGTTTCTGGGGAAAAACCTGTATGTTTTGCCCACTGTGATGAAAACTGATGAAAAGGTAGAAAAAAATTCTGAAGATGGTCTTTTTGTTAAGGTATTGTAGGCAGCTATGGAAAAGCAATCAGCTGTCCAATCAGCTTGTTCTTTAAGCAAGGCCACTTTGGTGGTAATGTCGCAAAACCTGGCATTATTTCACTGCACAAAAAGAGAGCCAGTTTGGAAAAAAATGATGCTGTTAAAAACATAAAACAAATCAGCAATGATTTACCCAGCTACTTCAACTTGAAAATAAAGCCCTATGCTGCTGGTTCTAAACCATCACAACACATCAGCTTATCCCATTATAATACAGTTTCTGTCCTGCAATAAGGCCTTAACTTAACAAAGATGCTTTAAGCTTTAAATCCAGACAGGGACTTCGATCACCAATCTTAAACTATTATCCTGGATCACAACGTGTGACTGACACATAATTTGGAATTCCAGCAACCAAAGACATCCATCCATCCATCTTCTTAAACATTTATCCAATTTAAGGCTGCAGGCTGGAGCCTGTCCCAGCTGACACAGGGCTAAAAGGCCTGCACAGGTCGCCAGTCTATTACAAGGCTAACGCAGAGGGACAGACAGTGACTCACATCTGCAGCCGATTTAGAATTAAGCTAACCTGCATTATCCTTGGATTGCACAAGGCAATCACAGCTCCCAGAGTTGCAGCAGTGCAGCACTGCACTGTCTGCAACTAAAAAATAATAAAATAATAATAATATTTATAATACTAATTCACAAATTTTACAAATCTCACGAACTGACAGCGGCAGGGATAAGAGTGGTGCAGATCAATAACGAGCAATGTGCCCCTGCTTTCACATACTTTTCTTCTTCTGGAGCGCGATAATTCAGAAGGCATTCATCAGCTTCATACAGATATCATTTCATCTCATAAAGGCAGGATTTTATTAGTCCCGTCTCCCACACCGCCATCATTAAAACAAACAAAAAAAAAAAGCTCCATGGTCACTGTTGCTGAGTGTAACGTTGGAATTACAACATCGTTCACAGCAAATGTTATTCAAAGGCACGTGTCACAAGCTATAATTTACTTTCTAGAGGTTAAAGTGACATTTAGATGTCTAATGTTTAACCCTAAATTACTGCCTCACATACTATTTATTGATTGGAAGCGCTTTGCTATGCTTCTCACACAGGTCGATAAAATCCTGTGATTTCTGACAATTTGTCTGAAACAATCAGTCAGCGTCTCAGCCACAGGCTGTGTGAGGAGAGTTGGTTAGAAAAGACCTGCAGGAAGCTTGTTTTTCCATCTAAGCTTCAAAACACACACACACACACACCCGAAGTTCAGAAAGTCTGAAAAATATATACAGCCTCTGGTCAAAGTATCAGCAGTTATCTATACCGAGTTAACAATTGACAGAGCTGGGAACACTCGACCGCGCACACAAATGTATAAAGAGCAGTGATCTGAGGGTGTATGCAAACAGAAGTGATAAACCAGCAAATCACTGCAATGTGAATCTGAGAAGCCTGTGCATGTGGCCAAACAACCAGCAACACGGCAAAGGAAAAAAGAAGCAATATGCAGAAACACAGGAATGCGCACACAGAAGCGCGTACGTGCCTCTGTGACAAATACTTACAAATAAGCAAAGAACCTTATCCCTTAATTGCCTTATTTCACCTGGAGTTCAGATAAAGGCTACATTTCATCATTAATGCGAGGATCTCTTTGTGGGGGTGTATAAAAGTGTGTCTATACAGCAAAAACAAGTAGTATAACACACACACACACACACAGACGTGCGTGTGCAGACACACAAATCCCTCAGCTCAACTGCCGTAATCAGGACAATGCCATAACCCAAGCTGACCTTTGACCTACAAACTGGATAAATGTGAGCAAAGAACAGGATGCAATCCTCCGAGCAGACTAAATGAGTGCTGTATATACTCCATTCACGGGCTGCAGCCCATGTCGTCACACTCTTAAAATAATGGCCTACAATCCTTTTTTCAGAAAAGACAAAAAACTGAACCAAACATTGAAAATATGATGATTTCAGCTAAAATAAAACTTTTCTTAAAATGACGTGGGCCATTATTTTCAGACGACAGCATCATATATAAACCTGGTATAAATATACACTGGACTTACAATATACCACATACTGTTCCACTTGGCGTCGTTATAGAAAATGTTGTTTAGGGCTGGGCTGCTGTGGGCGGGGCTTGTCAGAGAAAGGGGTGGGACCGGTCTGTAATCCCTCTTGATCCTCCTCTTCACCACCTGCTGCTGTATCCACTCCACCTGAAACACATAAACAGAGACAGGAGATAATGTAGCAGAAGCTGTGGAAGCTTAGGATAGTAGCAGAATTACTCTGGAAGTGACACAACCAGTCAACAGGTGGAGCTCCTATAAATTGAATGATGAAAGTGAGATGATGTTTTAGGAGGATAAAAAAAAGTGCATCTTTAATTTAAAAAAAAGAAGTGTAAACAGTGTCCATTTGCCCTTATTTTCCTAATGTGATAAACACAGAAGGCAAAGATAGAAACCACCTCCAGAGAATATACTACACTATACCCAACCAAGCAAGACAAAGAAAAGCAGGTGGTGGTAAAAGAGAATCGTTGTCTGACATGGTTAAACTGTGAGTCTAAATCTTTTTTTTTCTCTCACTGTAAAAAGAGGCGCTGCCTAAAGGGACAGCTTTTCTGCCAGCGCTCAGCCTTAAAGTAAAAAAAAGAAAAGACCCTCATAATAATCATGATTTATTTTTAAAAGAGTACAATTTTAACCATCTCAGTGTTACATTTAGCCTCAGGGTTCATCAGTTTCACTTCTCCCTTTCTGAAAAATGGACTGACGCGCACACACACACACACACACACACACACACGCACGCACTAAAGGCTGTAACGCCTCTCAGGTAACATCAATCTCTCAAATGTTATGGGCTCGCTTCAAGGCGCAGAGGCATTCCTTGGCAGGAGTCTCGTTCAGACTTTAAGGCGGAATTTTCCAATTTCAAAATCAGCGCTGCTGGATCCGAACAAGCCGGCTGGACCCGCTTGCACGTCCCCGGTCAGCTCCTCTTAAAATCCTCAAACCTTGTGTTTAGTCTAGAACACTTCATCTGTCTAAAAAGACTCGATCAGGCGTTTACACGGACCCAACGATGTTAACAGAGAATCTAAAATATTAGCAGGCATGTGACTGGCACAACACAGTGCAGTTCTGTCTGAGATGTAAACATTTCTGTGATAAATGATTCAGGGATTCTTGAGGCCACGTTTGCACCTAAACATGATTGTGCAACAGTTGTTGAAGATTTGTTTTGTTTTTTATTTACTCGGGAATAGTGCATATACACATAAAATTCCAAAGTAGTGCTTCTTTATACAGCATTTTTATAACTGTGCAATCTGAGATGCTTGCCACAGCGTCTTCAGTGTCCAGCTGTATACACAATGCATAGACTGAAGATAATCAATGGAATAATTTTAACTCCGCGAGTGTTTTTGTTTTGTTGCTCGGCTCAACAGTCCCAGAAATCTGAAGCTTTATTGACCTATGTCCGACTGTAAAAGACAAAGCATTTCTCCACATCAATACAGCTCCAGCAGACAGAGGAGGAGAAGAGGGGGGGGGGGGAGAATAGCTGCCATAATGACTGCAGAGTGATTATCTGCTCTCATGCACTGAAACAATCTGCCAGGCTCTCTCCGGAGAGTTTGAGAGCGAGGCAACAAGACAAGATAAGATGAGAGGAGAGGAGAGGCGATAAAGACCTGAAGAGAACGAGTCCTAGGAGAGTTAATAATAAAAAAAAAAAAAGTGCTGGAAAGGAAGGAAAAAACAAATAGTAAGAGAGACCAAAAGACAGCAAGTGAAGGAGGAAAGCTGAGCTTATAAATACCTGATTTAATAACTCAAGTATGTACCTCTTTATAGATTGTGAAGGAGGAGGGAAAGGAAAAAATTGGAGATGATGTAATTCAATAAATGACCTCCCTATAAGAAAAAAAGGGAAGATAGGAAAATAATGGCGAAACAGGGCAGAGAGCAAGATAAAGTGTAGAAAAGGGGAAAAAAAACCCTGAGATATTTTATTTTAGCACAATGCTTCTCCCGTCTGCCAAGGTCTCAGCTCATTTCACTCCAGCTTCTATCAGGACCATCAGCTTCAAAGCAACCGTTTACACAGCCCATTAGCCTCAAAACAACACTGTCATCAAGAATTGTGCACGAGTGTGTCTGCAAGAAACCACTGGTGTATCATTACAATTTGCATACATTAGCATAGCATCAACCACAATCTTTGATCAGCAGTGTAACTCTTAACTGCTCTCATCCGCAACTTTAGCAATTTTTTAGGAGGTCTGCCTCATGTGGCCGCAAATCCTCCCTCTCCGCCATCACAGGCGAGACACAACACTTCACGAATGGCAAAAAGAAAAAAAAAAGATATTTTGCTGAAGTTGCAGTTAAATGTGCAGTTTGCCTCAGATGTCTTGGACAAGAAACACATGTTCAGAGGAATTTAAAAGATTTTGTAGTAGTGGCTTAATGAAAACGGACACCAACCACAGAGATGGAATTTTAAATGCTTCTGCATGCTAGCAAGTGTAGACCCTACTGAAGCGCCAGTGAGCAAGAGACTAAACCTACCACCTATTTGGATTTGATACAGTTTCTTAAGTGAAAACTAAAAACGCCTCTTCGCTGCAGATGAGGCATTTTTGCAGACTGGGCTTTCCTCATTTTCACAGCTCTCACTGACAAGGCTGCACATTTTTCTGCTTATGAAGGTGAAGATGATTTAAAACATTTGTGAAAACAAACTCTGACCAACAATATCAAAATGAGTAAAACCTCTTGGATCCCTTGATCATGACTGGATTGTGAACAAAGGTAAACTCTATTATTCTAATGCATTTCCATTACCTGAGGGGCTCTTTAAACAGCTTTCACCAAACTGTTTTATGGCCAACTAGCACAAGCACAAGTTATTATTATTAACCATTGTATATTTACACACACTGCTGCTTACTCCAACACAAAAAATACACTTAATGAAAAAGAACTGGTCTAAAGATGCTCAACTAAACTTTGCATTTCACCACAACTTTGCTAACATAGTAGTGTCCCTGCATGAATATCTGTCACATAAATCATATGCCTTTCTTTTAGTATCTCCATGTCATATCTATGCCTCCATTATTAACACAATGAGAGCTCAGTGGGTGCAGTATGGCTTTGGGGGTGCTATATGTCAAAATGAGATCACAGACATTTCTATGAAGAATCCTAAGCTAAAAGGTCCAGAGGGTTCAATGGAAATGCTGGTATTGATAACATCGTTTCAGCATTGATGGCATCTATCTTTCCATAATGCAGCCTGGTCTTGCAGCCAAACATGAACCTGTTATGAAAAAGTAATCCAGTGGTTTGTGTTTGTGGAAAAGAGCTGTGACATGTTTTCGTAATGGTCCACGCAAATTAGAAAGAAATGCAATAATTTCAATAAGGAGTCTATTTTGTGTCTCCTGCACACGTCTTGCCCAAAGCGGAGGATGTATCACCAATGCAAAAAAAAGGGGGAAAAAGTCAGTCATCGTACTTCAACCCAAATTATAACAGTAGTTTTTAATTCCTAACCCCAACCAAGCTGTTTTTAAAGACCTAAACCTATCCAAGTCAATAATAGCAAGTACAGAACCCAAATATATGAAAATCTGTGAGGTGTGTAAATTGAACTTGGTGGTGGTGAAATGACTGCCTGCATCATCAACCTGCACCTCCAGCTGCCAAATGTGGACTTTTTAACCTTTTAAAAGTGGAAAATATTTCTTGCATGTACAGGAGCAAACGAAACCACATAGATGTTCATGAACACACAAAACAAAAACAAAAAAAACCTATGTGTCCAGAAACAGGAATCAAGCAGATTAGAAGTTGAGACTTAACTGCTGTATAAAGCGCATGTGTTTAACCCTTTTATGACCCATTTTATGATAAATGCTTGCTCTCAGTAATATAAGTCTCAACTTTATACTGCTGGTGCTACAGCTGATGTTGCACTTCTTTACTTGGATTCATTTTTATTAAAAATGCATGTTTATCCTCCCTTTTCTTGGATGACCGGAGGCAGATAACGGCATATGTAACAGTTTTTCTGAAGCCAGTGAGAATAATGCCATCCTTTATTGTGTCTGCTAAAAAAAAGAAAGAAAAAAAAATCACTCACTGATAACAGCCTGCAGTTATCCGCATCAATTGTGTCATGAATGTGAGGCGCATTCCAAACAAAGCCAATATTGCCCTGTATTATTGCCTCTAAAACCTGCCCATGTATCACTGCCATTGTGTCAGTGCCAATTTGCTGGCTTGCTCTGGGGCATAATGACCTCGTCCATTCATTTAACAGCAGTTTGGTGAAGCAGAGGAATGATCTGGTGGCACCTGTACCTCTGTCACCATCGCTTTTCTCCCAGTCCGACTCCCTCTCCGATCTCACTTTTTTTTTAAATCTCTCTTTCCTCGTCAGCTTCTTTCTCCTTCACTCCATTTTTTGATCATCTTCTCTGCAGATGCCCATTTCTCTCTCAGATGGCCCGTCTTTCTCTCTCATTACCACTCCAACCCCCTTCCTCCCTCCCTCACTCGCTCTCACTCTCATTCACTCTCTGTGTAAGGGCTTGCAGGTGGCTCTAGCTGGCTGGGTCAGTAACCAGGGGAAACTGGGGAAGAGTTCACTTCAATAGAACAAATGGGAACAAATTGATCCACTTTTACTGCCGTTTGTGTGACGATGTTTGAGCTGCAGGCAAAAAAAAAAGAAGAAAAAAGCCAGAGGCTAGTGAGCAGAACACCCACTGAAACCTTTGCAGCAAAACGAGAAACCAGTTCTCGTCCTCTTTCAAGGGAAACTCGGTCCAAACTGAGTCGGCTAGCTGTAGGTGCTGCTCTCAAGGCTTTGACCATTTAGTGGTTCATCTGTTAAACAAGTTCAAGGCAAAAACTCAGGAGTCTTGGCTTAATAGAAATTTGCACCTGGGACTAAGCGGAGTCTCTCATCTCTAAGGGTATGCATATTATCCCTAAGGCCCAGGATAGCTGCACTAGTGTTGTCTCCTTAATGCAATGAGCAGTCTTGTCTTCTGCATATTTATGAATACAGTAAGTTCTGAAAGCATCTGTGTAGTGGGAAAAAAAATCAGTGAACCATAAGAGAGAAATACTGAGCATATTTTAATTATTTAACTGTTTAACAAGTAGATATGAGCTCGTTCACTTACTTTAACTGTGTGATAAACTGTTTTCGTGATAGAGCAGAGCAGTAAAGCAGTCAAATTTAATTTAGTTGTCACAGCCATTTTGCATTTTAGTCTATCCCAGTGAGGATTCAGCTGCAAACCACACCTGGCTCTCAGTTTTCATCCACATGTCTGAAAAGATGACTTCAAGTAAACAAGAGTCTTGCTAAGTGAAACCGGCTGGAAGCTCCACGCTCCTACAGTAAGAAGGCGTTCAGCGGTTGTTTCTCTCTACTAATCTCTGCGCACACATCAAAGGGACATTACAAAAGGAGAAAACAACCACTGCTGTGGTGTAATTGTTGTTTACAGTAAATTTGAAATGGCTGGAAATAGATTTCAGGCAAAGTAGACTAAGTATGTTTGAATTCGCCTTGCAACAAAAAACTTAAAGTGAATGGCTAAAACAACTAAAGAATCTGCGGCTGTCCAAACTCTCCTGGAACTCCCAGTATGAATAACTCACGAGCATGCTGTAATACATATATATGCATGCCCAATAATGCAAACATCTAAACAGCCAATCACGTGGCAGTAACTCACTCCATTTAGTCAAGACCACCTGCTGAAGTTCAAACCAAGAATCAGAATTAGGAAGAAAGGCGAGCTACAGCAGCAGGCTACAGCTCAGGCTATTGCTGGTGATGTAATATGAGAGACATTTTTTTTGGCAAACTTTGGGCTCCTTATCAACTGAGCATTGTTTACACACCTGAGTGTTGTTGCTGATCATGTCCACTCAACAAGCACATGAGCCAAATTATGTTACTTAGTTACCCAACTTTTGATTCACACAAAAGTTTTAAGTTATTTTTACTTTTATGCCCAACTTTGCTCATTTGAATTGCAGTACAGTGATTGGAGAAGAGGAGGCTGAGAGGCAAAAGGCATATAAGGCTAAAGAATTACTCAGAAAGACAGCGCACTGAACTCTACTAAACTTCAGCTGCTGATAGCCACGACCAGCTGAGGAAGAAAACCTGCTGCCTGTTGAGGCCAGACTTGAAAATGTCCACACAAAACTCGGATTTGCCACCAGCACCAATACAAGTTCCCTTCGACCTACTTTGACTTGAAATTACAGACACAGCTCAGAGGGGGAAAAAAGGTTAATAAATAAGCCGCAAGTAATATCCAAAAATAACAATGCAGTCGTGAGTTTTTTCAGAGAAACTGCATGACGCGGGCTCTCCCTGACAGCCATCGACAGCGTCACACTCAAGACAGAAATGAGAAGACATACAACTTTTTTGTGATACTGTGTCAGTTTGAGCAACAAATGTCTGTTATTTAGTTTCTGCAGGTTTCCCAAAATTCCCTGGTATTGAGTCCAGAATTGCTACAATGGCTAGACCCCCTTCAGCCACATATATAGGAAATATGCCAAGCTGAACTAAACCTAATCTGAGAACCCATCGGCAACCCCCTGATGTTTTAGCCTCTGTGGAAAGAGCCGGTTTCCTCTGTAGCCAGCAGATATCTGTGACAACACGTCCTCTTAAGTCCACTTGTCATTGTTTATGGCTGTAGATCGATTTTCAAAAGCTTTGTGGCATCAGTGGCCAACAGTTTTGAGATTACATTTCAGCACCCCACCGCCACCACCACCAACGCCACCCCTGACATGGACTGTTTACCACTATGAAGCCAAAAGCTGCTCACATGTGATTCATCAATACTACTTGGACTACACAAAAGCAAGCTTGCAGTACCAAAAATACTTTGTTTCATCTGCCTCGTTTTCCCTGGTTTAAGGGTCAAGGTGGCAACACATGCCCCGTCCAGGTGAAGGAGCTTCTAATAGCCCGGAAAAAGAAGCGGTCTTTACCTGACGGGCAAGTGACACGGCAGTGAGGCGGGTGCCATAAAGTGGTAATCTGTGCTGTGCCTAATCACCATGGTAACATGCGTGCCAGCGAGTACTGTGGATGGCAGGGTGCGCCTTCCACGGCATCGCTACACCCCTCTGACTCACTCGCACACAAAACACACACAGCTGTCATTATTACAAAACCTGATTGCAAAACATCATTAGTAGAATGCCAGACTATGCTGTTGCCAAACTGGCTGTCATGTTGATCCCAATCCCATAGACAGGTCTGCAGAAAGGATAGCCTGTCAGGGAGGGAAACACTGACAGCTCCATTTCTCTCCACTCCACTTTTATTTATTTGGTTTCTCCGATCCTTCTTTCTCCACTTCCCGACACCCAGCTTCCGTTGGTTGTAATAGCTCATCTTCTCTTTTCTGTTATTTAATCGCTCTTCTCTGATCTAGTCTTAAAAATCTCTCAGTCTCTCAGCCAGCTGGCATCGGGACACAAACCTTCCTCCGCCGTGGCACAGTGTCAGGCCCAAGAGGGCACGAGAACCGAAGACGGAGGGAGGGGGACAAGTACACAGAACGCAGCAGTGAGAAAAGAGGGAAGAGAGAGAGTTCGAGGAGGTGAAAAGAAAAGGAATGACAGGTGATGACAGCAGGTGAACAGAAACAGCTGAGTGGACCAAAAATACAGTGAAAGGATACTGACAAGAAACAATGAGACAGGATAACAGATAAGTGGCTAAAAGAAGGTGAAAACAACATCTTTTCTCTTCTTCCCATCTTCCAGTAATCACACAGGTGCATTGTCGTTCTTCAGTATTTATTTGCCTGACACATATTTATGCAACTGAATTCACTGTTCAGAATATGCATGCCAGACCATTGCTGCTGTATGTAAACACTCCTATAAAGGTGTCTTTGTCCCGTTTGCTCAGGATCAAGTCCCAGCCTGTTTAAGAAAGTGACCCACTTCATCAAACAGGAAGACAGCAACAAGTCTGAGATGGATAATAATAATAATAATAATGCATTAGTCTTATATAGCGCTTTATTTTTCAGAGAACTCAAAGCGCTTACAATTTCGTGCATCATCCATTCACTCCACAGTCACACTTGGTGGTAGTAAGCTACAACTGTAGCTACAGCTGCCCTGGGGCAGTCTGACAGAGGCGTGGCTGCCAGTTATGCGCCTACGGCCCCTCTGACCACCACCGTCACCATTCACACAACCACATTCACACTAGGCAACGTGGGGTTAAGTGTCTTGCCCAGGGACACACAACAGCATGTGCTCAGGTGGGGACTCGATCCAGCAACCTTCCGGTTGCAAGGCAAGCGCCCACCTAC
>VOQJ01011667.1:3645-13857 GCA_015052665.1 Apistogramma diplotaenia | reverse complement strand
ACGCTCCCTGAGAACTCAGAATTCCCCGCTCCTCGTCACAGCAGGAAGATGATCATCTCTGTCCGCCCAGCAGCTACCGTCTGCTTTTATTTGAGAACATGGTCGCAGTAGAGTGACGTCATCAACGTCACCCGCAAAGTGGTACACAGCGTAGTTAAGACAATACGTACAGACAATTCACAAATCACATATAGGTGTTGAATCCTTTCCCACAGACACCCAGGCTCCCAAGAGTGTTAACCTAACACTTAAAACAATAAGTGAATACCTTCCAAGTTCTTCCTGAGAGAAGGTAACAGTTCCTTTCTTATCTAAATTATCACATGGCATTGCTGGGAAGACAAAGGGCACCACATGGCCTATGAATTAAGTTGAAGCATATAGAGAAGACATGATGAAAATACCAATAAACCCAACACAGACCTTTCAAATTTCATCATAACAGAACCCTTAAAGATTATGTTTGAAAAAAACTCTCAACTGGTATCCTCCCAAAGATGTTTTTAACCAGTCCTCCAAAAATTTAAAGTTTTAATAATTGGGATTTCATATACTTAAGCATATTAAACATTTTAGTTTAATGCATGTTGAGAAATCCCACAAAAGGCTTCTGTTATATGAGGTAACACAGGCCGACTGCTCTTACTGTAGGCGGCGATTATGCTTTCTACTGTCTGCATTCACTCCCCAAAGGCCCATTCGGTGCTAGAAAAACCCTGAAATTATGTTTTTTCATTTGCGGAGTAAGCAGGGTCTCTTTAAAAGGGATCGTTTAGAGAGATATTTCCGTGAAATTGTAAGGACATAAAGGACGCTCTGGGTCAGCTAACAATTGATTTGATTTTAATGGGTGTGAGGACATGGGATTTTTCCTATCAGATAATTGTCTTTGTCAGCCATAGCTATCAAAGTAATAGATACAGAACTAAGTTCAAGTCCTACAGGTATATTTACAGCATCATAAAATTGATTCTCTGAAAAATTAAGTGACAGGAGCAATGCCCACTGGTGTTACCTGTAAAATGAGATGGCCTCAGTTTATTTTCTGCTAGCCTGTCAAGATGTTGACTCGGTCAGTTTTGACAAGTTTGTTTCACTGTGTTGTATCATTATTTATTTACAGATGTAATACCAGAAACAGATACTTCCTTGCAGAGCCTGATCAGATTCTCAAAACCTGGTAGGAAACCGCAAAAACAGAAAATCTGCTGATGGCTGAAATAAGAGAAATAAATCTGGAAGAAGGCCCACCTTGCATTTGCCAGACCTTCAGAGGTGCCATTTCATTGGTGCTTTCCACTAAATGCTTCCTCAGTTCCTTAAGCTGTTCTTTGAGCTCTGGGTAGAGGGTCCTGGAAAGAGAAAGATGGACAGAACACATGGATCTGTTAAATAAGAGTGTGGCTGGATACACAGATTAACTAGATTATTTTCTTGTTAGTTTATCAGAGATGTGGTTGGTGCTTTAAGGCAGGAGGAAAAACAGGAGACAGTGTGGTGAAATTCCTGGACCTAATCCAAGCCTTGAATTTTTATCATAGACTGACACGGACACACTTACTTGAGTTTGCCAAAAAGGAATCCCTGGACCTCATCCACCGGATCATTCTCTCCGATCACTGTAGCATTCACCTCCACCCCTGCAACCACAATCAATTAACTCGATTTTCAAGTCAGGACTCCTCTGGGATTACAACATTGTGGGCATGTGTGTATTGACTGCGTGTCTCCCTGTGAATATGTACACCTTGGACTTGTGTGTCGTCCTTTGCTTTGTACTCCTGGTTTTTGATGGCCAGTTCCACTCCATACCCAGACAGATACACTTTCTTTCCACTTGACTTCTGCAGAATAATAATAAAAAAAAAAGGAAAAAAAAGAGGACACTGTAAAATACAACTGAGTTTTGCATGTGCAAACACATTCAAAAGACACAGTTATGCCAGTTTGACAGTGACCCATACTACACTGATGGCAAAGTCAGCAAGATTTTTTTGTTTTTCCCTTGTATTCATTCCACTTGTAAAAACAAATCCCACTTACATTATGAACGCGTATGCTTGCTGACTATCTTCCAAGTGCAGACAACCAGCATGCTAAGTACTTAAGCCACTAACTGTCCCTGGTCTGGCCCCAAAGCTATAAGCACAGAGTAAGAGTTAAATGTTACAGCCGTTCTAGTGCCCCGGACATTCTGACTAATGGTGAGAATAATTTTACATGATCAGAGGGGGGAGAAAAAAAAAACGTTATCAAATGAATTTGCATGTGAGGGAAAAAGTAATCCAACTTGAGAAACTTGCACTCCAGCATGAGAAACTTAAGCTCTTTTCATCCCAGGTGTAAATGAGGAGTCCTCTTAAATTGCAGAGGTTTTTTTTCTTGAGATGAAGATAACATGTGACAGCCTAAAGTAACTTTGGGATTTCACCTCATGACTATGTATTTACAAGGACATAATGATTCCTGACATGGAAAAAGTTTGTTTTATTGAAAATTTCACATAGTAACAACATAGTAACTACATATATAGACTACTGTTGGTTTAGTCTTCAAATTTCTATCTACGGTAATTATTTTTATGTCAGTCTCAATGTGAGCTTCTCATTTAAAGTATATTAGAAGTAAAGCAATTCTGTTCTTGGCTGAGAGACACTTACAGCCAGGTAGTGGCGAAGCACATAGGTCACAGAGCCTTCATTGACTTTGGATAAAATTACTTCGTGAAGCCTCTGAAAATCTGCTGTCCCAAACTGGGCATAAAGAATGACAACAGGAGCGTCTGGAATTGAGCCTGGGTATTTATGATCGCCTTTAAAGAGGTATGGCTTTGGCCTGAAAAAGAGACAGGGATGTCAGTAAGAAAAGCTCACTGTAAAATTAGAATTTATAATCCTTCTGGCTTACTTGTAAGTTATTTTATTTACCTTTGAGGTGCGTTTTTTAGGAGTCCTGCTAAGTTTTCCATATCACAGGTCTTCTCTCCATGGATGCTTAAAAAAGCGGAGCAGTCAGAGGGAGGAGGCTCAGTGGACGCTATCTAACAATATAACAAAAAAGCATCATCACTAATAATACCATGCGCTTCACGTGCATGTACAAGCCTTCAAAACAGATTTAAGTCATCCTCTTGTTACCTGTTGGAATGAGTGTACTGTTGCAGAGTAAGCCCTCAGGGAGAGGGCCAACTTCAGCATGTTTAACTGGACGGAGCTGAGTAAGGCACTGGCTCTCTTCATGATCAGATCATAGTAGGCCTGATCCGTGTCTGTGAGAATAACAAATGCACACATAAAATTTCAGTGTGGCCTCCTCCCTCTCTAGAGGACCTATTATACAGCTTCATACTTCCAATTCTTGGACTTTACTAAGTAGCTTTGCATGATTCACAGTTCAGAATAATCCTTTTTATGTTATACTGGGCTGTATGGCAAACCCACCAGATCATCTCATCTCGCCTTAGGGCAGTGTTTCTCAAACTGTGGGGCGCAGGGTCGTGACAGGTGGGGTGCAAACAACCTGGGAGGAAAGTCAGGTGGAACAAATGTTTAACCAGCAAAACTCTCCACCGTCACGGTCTGCTATGTACATAGAGCTGTCATCTCAAAGGTGAGCCCACAACTACTCCCACCACGGACCACGCTTTGCGTTGGGCAAAGAGGGACATGAAGGAACAGTTTGAGAACCACTGCTTTAGGGTAACCCCTCCCTGTAAGCAAACTTTCTTCTGATTAGCTACAAGGCCCAACAGCAGGTGTATAGGACTCCTGTGCTGAGCGCAGTCTAAAACCTGATTTACTTGCACAAGTGCTGACCTCAATATCTGAAAATTTGACCAAATATGAGCAACCACAACTTCTACAGTATATATAAAATAAAGAAAATAAGGAAAAGCATAATAGGTCCCCTTGAAATTATCTTGCAGCATTTGTGGGTCTAATTGAGATACAATTCTTATTGTGTTATTGCTCCAACGAGTATGTGGCTAAAACACTGACAATGCAATTACTGCCAAGATACTGCATACACATCATAGTCAGCTGCTCACAGCGTTAAAACTAAAAGTGAAATCTTGTCCACAGAGTCCAAAGTTTTAATTTACCGTCATGCTCTCCTCCTATGTTTTGATTGGACTCTACAAAGTCCCAGAACTTCTCTTCGCTCTCCTCTGCCATGAACTCACTGGGGAAGAAGAAAATGAAAGTGGCAGTTTCACAAGCTGGAAATGCATACAGTGTCAGTTAATGCAAACAGCACAATACCTAAAGCCCTTAATTATTCACAGTCTTACTCAAGGACATATCAGTGCGACAGAAATGTAGTTTAAACTCACTTAAGAGGACAGTCAGTGACCTCAGAACACTGATTTATCTGTTATCTGCTTTGGAAATTTAATTTGTATGTAATGCAGCCAAAGTGCTGCTACTGCTGAGCAGTGCAGCGTCATACCTGGCCTCCAGCAGCAGCGGTGTATCAGCCCATTTGGTTGTAAGAGTGGTTGTGACAGCCTTTGAGTCTGCACCCCCAGATGCTGCGGAGAGCAGCGAGAGCAGCACGATCCACAGAAGCCACATCCTCAGGCCTACACCTGAGATAACAGAAGAGGTGGGAAGTGATGCTAAAGAATCGCAGAAGAAATGTATCAAGAATGTGCTACAGAGGCTGAATTTCCACATTGCTGTGAAAGTCTGGCTTAAAATACACAGTGTGAATGATAGTATCATCCTGCATTGTGCTATATAGTAGTGAAGAATGGAGCCCACTCAGCCACCAAAGTAGATTATAATGTTATCGGGCTCTGTATGAATTGGCAGAACTTCTCACTGCTGATAGAGATCAAGTACAGAGGCAGATCCTAACAAACTACAAGCTCAGTGCCTGCAAAGACACAATCAAAAGATGAAGACAATAAAAACACCAAGAACTGAAATACAACGCAATATGTGGCCACTTTTCTGACAGACAAAGCTAAGATATGCTTCCACTACAGTACAAAACCTTTAATGAAACAAGGAACATTTCCTTTAACGGAGTCAGCTCTGCTATTACAGACTTCCAAGGATTCAATTAATTACCTCTCAAATTAAAAATACAAATGCAGCATACTACAAATACTGTATACAATCAACATTTATTCTTAAACCTATATTAATAACATAACTATTTACAGTCTGTTCTAATGCTTTGCCAATATTGATAGATTTATACCAATAATGACAATGGGTAAAATATGAACATCCAAAATGCCAGTATAACTGTACCCAACTGCACTTGGGGAACACACGGATTGTGCAATCTACATGTACACATTCTACTGTTGAATATTTTGCTTTATATCACCTGAACTCAAGCTCTTGGCCCTGAGCTTTGTAGCACGCAAACATTGCTGAATAATATTATTTTACAGTATTGCTTACAGTAGCATTTCACCATACTGTCTAGATTTAGTGATTGTAAGGGCATGATTGTATTATTATTTATTGTATTAATATTTTACAGGAATATGACCTAACAAGAGTTGCATTTTCCTTTGGGGTCTTTATAGTGTGTAAACCAGGCTACAGATGAAACTGTTTTACTAGGAAGGATTATAGGAGTTCAGATAGTTTACTGTAATACAACAAAATCAGGGTTGTTTTTGCCTTATCATAATATTATTACAATGAATGCATACACATATACCAGTTTTCTCAGTGAAACTTTGCACCACTCATTGATTTTTTTTTGTATGACCACAGTATGGTGTGTGAAAATTTCTGACCGCATTAAAAGATCTATTATTCAGTGCCACAGGGTGTGCATAGCAGGCCTTTATCCACTTTCCACTGAATCATATTAAAATCTGATCAAATCCTGTTATTAAATAAAAGTCTGGTCTAACAATAAATGGTTCCAAACAAGCTGTTTTTATATATGACTATGTGGTTTAGATTTTATAAGACTCATTCTTAACAGTGGGACACATTGCACTGCTTTAACAAGTGTTGTATCAGAAAATATCCTTTAAAATCCCTGTTAATATTGTGATACTGCCTTTAGCAGTACTGCCGACAATGCAAGCTTGCCAAACACTGTTAATTTGCTAAGCGACTAAACATGGTTGTGAAGTGTTCACCTAAGGCAAGGTACCAGATCCTCTCCTCTGGCTGTGCAACTGAATCTACATGTTTGAATACTTAGCAGGGATACAAAATTACACACATAAAAGAAATATTAAAGAAAGGAAATAGTTGGTCGTTGTTAATCACTTCAAGGAAAAAAAAGTGTAATCCATCTGAACAAAGCTGGATTTTTAAACATATTCCTCATATTATGGAGAATTCATTATTTACTTGTGCACATTTAGTTGCCCATAACATAACATTATGCGTCCCATTAACAATGATTGTAATGGATATCAACGTTGTCTACTAACCCAGACTTTCCACCTTAGGCTCTGTGCATGTTCACATAAAACCTGGTGTTATCAAGTATCATTTCACTCTTCCTCTGCACAAAATTGATCAATTGAGTGCTGTCGACTTCAAACAGACATTATTACAGGAATAGGTGATAGAGCTCTCCAAAGAATAGGCTATAAATATAATGACAAAGCCAGCACCAATAAATGTATTTATATTCACCTGCCACTTTATCTTCACATCTCAACTTCTTGTTTGGGCAAATAGGTAATCAGCCAACTCAATTAGTTTATGCATGTAGAAATGGTGATAATTACCTGCTAAAGTTCTTCTACATTGTGATGTTTGAAATGGTGAAGAGAGGTGATATAAATTACTCTGAACATAGTGGCCGGTGATAGACAGTAGGGTTTGAGCATTTCAGACGCTGCTGATCTACTGGGATTTTCCCCTCAAAGCCATAGCCATCTCTAGGGTTTATCGAGAATGGTCCGAAAAAGAGAAAACATCCAGTGAGCAGCAGTTCTCTGGGGGGTAAAATGCCTTGTTGATGCCAGAGATCAGAGCAGAAAGGCCAGACTGCTTCAAGCTCATACAGGCAACAGTAAAACATAACCACTGGTTATAACTAAGATATGCACAAAAGCATTTCTAAAGGCACAACACAAACTCTGAAGCACACTGGCAACAACAGCACACTGTGTGCCACTCCCGTCAACTAAAAACCACAATCTGAAGATATAATTTGCACAGGTTAGCCAAATTGAACATTAGAAGATTGGAAAAACTTTGCCCAAACTGACAAGTTTGATTTATGTTGTGACATTTGGATGGTAATATCAGAATTTAGTGTCAACAACATGAAAGCATGAATCCATCCTATCAGCAATTAGGCTGCTGCTGCTGGTGCTGGTGTGGTGGTATAATGGTGTAGCCAATATTTCTGGCACAATTTCGACCCTTTAGTACCAACTGAGCAGCATTTAAACAATCTACCTGAGTATTGCTGCGTCATCCTTTTGTGACCACAGTGCACCGATCTTCTCATGGCTGCTTCCAGTACGATAACACACCATGTCACAAAGCTGGTTTCTTGAATATGGAAAGTGCTCCAACAGATCACCTTTGTAGAGCCACCTTTGTGACACTGAAAATTTAAGCTTAGCCCATTAATCTCACTTTTAGAAAACCCCTCTGACTACTGAAGATGCTGGGTGTTTTGGCTCAGTGCTTATTAAGATTGCAAAGACACCTAATGACACAGTAGGGCAAACCAGGTCTCACCATAATCTCCAAAAGAAATCCTAACTAGTTTTAAATAACGACTGAAATAACTAATACAAGGTGGCAATTCTCTTGCATTGATCCGTAATGATACCTTGCCTTGTAGAAGGGGTATGTATAAACCACTACACTTGATGGAAAGGCATCTGGATGCATACAGTTATACGTTTCTATAGCAATTTTGCAGTTCGTCACAACAGAACAGGATGCTGAAGCTGTAAACAAAAAGTACCGTCATCCCCATCCAATAGGATAGTTAAGCGTGGCTTCTTCCTCCAATGAGTGCACAGTTTGGACATCCGGACTATCTTAATGACAACCCTCAGAGCTGTCACATTACCTCTAACCACGAGCTAAGTGTTAATTATAACCAACACCTCACACGTTAAGGCTTTACTGATTTAATCAGCTTTAATGTCTGATGTATTCTCAATTCATAGCTCATTTAGAGGCAGAAAACCCAAGGCGCGCTAACGCTACCTGTAAATTAACGCTAGCTAACGCCTTCTGCACAAAAGGAAAACTACCCGATTTTACCGGTTTCTGTTTACTTACACGCACAAAATCTCACATCCTTTGTATAACAACAAAAACAGCATTGAATACAAGCGCACAGAGCTCCACAACACAGAAAATGGGTGATTTATTCTTACCGAAGCCGGCTCTGTAGCTTCCTGCATTCATGATCCGTAGAGAGTAGGCGGGTCCTGTCGGCTCATTAGGCAACCGCTAAGTTGCCTGTTCAAAATTACTGGAACTCTCGAACAATAAATTATTGACCTAAACGTGTCTCAGACCCAGAGTAGCATATTTAAACGAGATAAACTGAAGACTTGGGAAAATAGCTAAAAAGAAACTACTAACACTATTATTATGCACGAACCCGACGGGGTCGGCGCGTAGCCTATTGGAATTGTTAGGGACAAAATCTCAAAAATAGACAAAAATGGACTATGATTCCCGGGACGAGATCAGAATTGATCATGGGCCCATGGGGACGTGGATAAAGTCGAACCGTATCCGAAAAGGTATGGTTGAGGGTGACTGGAAAATCGCCTAGTTGGAATTGTTAAGAGTTCTTTGTTATTATTATACTTTCTGTCCAAACGACTGCAAATTTGACCCCCTAAACATATACGAAAAGTCACTAATTTTTTCACAGCCGTCAGGACTGGCAAAAATTTTAGTTTTTTAATGTCCCCATAAAGAAACTCTATGACGAGGCTCCACATCGCTCCCGGGAAATTCTAATTTCGGGCTCCTATGGAAGAGGCAAAAGTCAAGTTGGGCGTAGAATCATGCAATTTTACTCAGACAAAGTTCATGTCAAGACAAACAGAAAAAAAATATTGAGGGAACCCAAAACGACCCACTGGAAGTCAGCCACCTTGGGCTTTGCTGAGTCAGCAATTTTTCACACCTCATACTTGAAGGAACTACACCAGGAGCAGGGATGCCCAGATCCAGGCCTCGAGGGCCAGTGTCCTGCAGCTTTAGGATGCGCCCCTGCTGAAACACACCTGAATCAAATGGCTGAATCAACTGCTTAGTATGCAGTTAGGTTCTCCACAGTCCTGCTAATGACTTAATTGTTTGACTCAGATATGTTGAAGCAGGGTTGCATCCTAAAGCTGCAGGACACCGGCCCTCGAGGCCTGGGTTTGGCCATCCCTGTCCAGGAGCATTTGAGCTAGAGAAATGGAGCATCAAAAACTGAAGAAGGTGTATAATCTTCAACGGTCTCATCACAGCATGGCGCAGACTTTGACCTCCTCATTCTTTGACACCCTCACCTTTTATGTCCTGTGGTAATTAAAATACAACAGTCCCCAATAGCACATGCTGTTCCCGATTTGTCCCCAAAGAGAATCTCTGAATCCATAAATGGAGAAATAATGGCAATTGTCACAATAGCGCCCCCTACAGAAGCAAACAAAAATTTACATGGAGCAGCAGAATTTTAATTGTTCATACAAGAATGCAAATAGGCAGAGAAAATCTGTACATCACCCTGATCCAACAAGTCAATCAGACCCATGCCTCAGTTTACGCTCTGGCTGTGGCCACACCCTAAATGCCCCTTTTAGAAGTGAACACTGTTCACTTCTTTTGAGCTGTGCATTGGTCACAAACATTTCCACTGAAGCCCTTATTATAAATCAAGACGTTTATTGTCATATACACCGATCAATGAAATTCTTACTTTGTGAGTACTATACCCACAATTAAAATAAGTTAAATTAAAATGAAAGAAATATGTATATTTAAATGAAATAATAATAAGTATATAAAATAAATAAATAATAAAGCAAGTACAATAAATACAGATTTATAGTTTTACAGTTCAGTAATTTCTTTCTTCCTTTGCTCTTCTCATTATGTTTTCTTTTGTGGTGAAGATAAATGTGAGGAAGAACACACACACACACACACACACACACACACACACACACACACACACACACACACACTCACACACACACACACACACACACACACACACACACCTCCCCACTGCACATTTAAC
>VOQJ01011665.1:0-11116 GCA_015052665.1 Apistogramma diplotaenia | reverse complement strand
GGGGGGGGGGGGGGGGGGGGGGGGGGGGGGTGTCCCCTTTGGTTACCCTCGTCTGACCTGCTGAGGTCACCTGAAGCACAGTGAGAGGCCCAGTGGGGACTTCCTGCTCCAAGCTGAACCCTGGCATCAGCAGAGCGTCTTAGAGCTGAGTCCTGCGGAGCTGTGGAGGCCGTTGGGTTTCTCCCACTGAGGTCCTGTTGCTTGGTTGGATGAACCAGAGGGTGGAGTGGGGTCCCACCGGGATGTCACGAGTTTCTCTGACAAACACTCAGATTCACTGTTTAGTTTCTGCAAATGCAAGTTCTCACCTGCTCGTGACTTCAGGTGGTCCATAAAGACAAACATCACCAATGATGCATTGTGTTCAGTTTTGCAGACAAAGCTGAAGACAAACCCTCACCTGCAGTGTCTCTGAAGCCTGGCAGCTTCCTCAGGCGGCTGTCGCGGGGCCGGGACACGTCAGCTGCTTTGGGCTGCGTGTAATCACAGCATTTCTGGGAACTGACAGAGCAGCCGACTGTGTCCTAACGCAGCTTTAATCACCAGCTTAATAAATTAAAATGTGATGTTTCTGCTTCAGCGCCCGCCTTCATTTCCTGTATGGACAACAATAGATTACACATTAAAATGTTTCACTGATCAAACCAGACTCACAGTCTAAGCTCCCATTTATGTGCACTCAGTGTATATAAATGAGTGAATATTAATAAGTGATTTTAATTTGGCGGGACTGCTGTGGTGCCTTCAAACCAAACCAAAAGTGTGATTAAGTCTGACCTCTGCAAAAACCCAAAGCAGCCTCACACCTGTGACCCCGACTGTGACCCCTGTGACCCCTGTGACTGAAAAATGACCCCCGTACTCTCAGAGCCGCCATCAGAAATGAAGTGAAGCTAACTGTTAGCATCTGAGGGCAGAGCTTGTCTTTGTGCCCGTCAGTGGCAGAAGAAGGCTGCTCCTCCCTGCTGCTCCTCCCTGCTGCTCCTCCCTGCTGCTCTGCACTGCTGCTCCTCCCTGCTGCTCCTCCCTGCTGCTCCTCCCTGCTGCTCCTCCCTGCTGCTCCTCCCTGCTGCTCTGCACTGCTGCTCACAGGGGGTCTCAGGACTGTTGGGGTTTCCTCTAATCTGCTGAGATCTTTCCCTCAGAGTTCAGCACCCTCAGGGAGTTGTTGTGAATTATGACGATGATGAAACCTGCCATTTTTTCCTTTAGGCAACAACATAAAAATGCTGTGAGGAAGAAAATTTAGATTTTGTCTCTCGTGCACCACGGCCAGATGTGTTTGTGTGTCAAGTGACACGAAGACAGTCGACTGTTTCCAAAACGCTCTTGAAAATGAATATGAGTTAGTGCAGGACTGAGCAGAAGCTGAGCGGTGATGCTGCGGTCATGAGGGCGAGTGTGAGGACCCAGACGTGTGAAGGCTGTTCAGATCCAAAGGGAAGCAAAGCACAAGGAACAGGAAGTAAAACAGGAAGTGATGGCTGAAGAAGGACAACACACACACGGATGAACTTAATGCATGAGAGCTGACGCAGGAGGAACACTGAGGGCCGAGGAACAGAAATAATTATGCTGAGACAAAAATGCAAACAAACCTGGAATATTTAAATTTCACTTCGATATTCAGGATCTGTCTGATCCCGACTTAAATCACTGGATCGGACATCGGGAAGGAATTTAAAAATGCGATCCGATCCATTAAACATCGTTTTTCCCACATTAGGTTCGGTCATCGTCTTCTTCTTCTTATGGGTTTAAGGGCCAAAACCAGCTTAGAGCTGCTTTATCGCCACCTACTGGAATAGAGTGGAGTTAGAAAAATAGAATAGAAGAGAAGAGCCTATCCCAGGTGACACGGGGCGAGAGGCAGGTACACCTGTACAGGTCGGCAGCCTGTCGCAGGGCCAACACAGAGAGACAATCATTCACACCTGTGCGCCCTTTAGAGTGACCAGGTAACCTGACCCCAGTAGGTGCATGTCTGGACTGCAGCTGCAGGGATCTGGCTTATTTGGCAGGAAAGTGTAGAGTGATGAGCTGCATGTGATAGAAAGCAAAGCTTAGCCTGAGTTTGGGATCATTTTAGCACCTTTATTCGCATGAGTCCCGCCACAAATCACACGGTCAAACACAGGTAGGCTTGTTTCGTCTAAAGAGCAGTAAATAAAATATGAACTATTAGGAGCTAATAAAGGTCAGCAGGGCTGCAGAGAAATGATGATGATTGCTTCCAGTGTTTTATGATGTGTGGATTCTAAATATCACATTAGAGTTTGCATCCAAATATCAGGTGACACTTGACCTCTGACCTCACTTTTACACATCTGCCTTTCTTTCAAGTTGACCCCAAAATGTGTTTCATCGTTAAACTATGAATGAATCCACATTAAGAAAAATAATTATGTCTATTAAAGTGAACAGGACAAATAACAGAAGCTGCACTTTACACTTTAAAAGGAACCGAATGAGCATAAATGAAGTGGTTCGTGTTGCCTCTAAGTAAACGCTGCCCTTTTTGTAATCTGATTACTGGGACTTTGTTTCCTCGTGTCTGATTTAACGTCCTGTTTCACTGTGTCCGGGCTCCATCGTGTTTCCTCTTTCATTGCCCTAATTAGTTCCACCTGTGTCCTGTTTCACTGTAACACCTGCTGATTTAACAGAGCTGCTGAGAGTTAATTACACATCATTTTAATGGAAGCAAAGATGAAGATGGAAGCAAACTCGGTCTGCAGTCAGACGCCACACTGAGCTCATTAAAGTCACTGATCACTGCAGTCAGTGTTAAAATGCCTCGACCTTTGCTGCAGGATTGACCTCAGGGTTGACATGGTAACAGGAGGAGGAGGAGACGCGAGGAGCTGCTGCAGTGAGCAGGTCGTTTATCCTGATTGATGCATTAGCTGCTCTGATCCTCTGATTCTGTTTCACAGCCCAGTTATTTTTCAGGACCTGACGGGGGGGCAAAATATTAAAAACATGTACAGATGTCATGTATGAAGCACTGCGTCCTCTGCTAGATGATGCTGGGTGAAGCAGTGCAGAAAAGCTGCTCGTGGATGTTGAAGAAATCCTCCTCGTCTCCTGTGTCAGCATGAACTTTATTACACATTACATATACAATGGTGCTCTCACGTCCCAGCTTATTTCGCCTCTACCATACGGCACATGACGTCATGTACAGACCAGCTCCAACTCGTTTGAGAACTGTGGCCAAAGGAACCTTGTTTTAGTCAGGAAGCTTCTGACCAAGAGCCTCGCTCTGCTTTCTTACAGAACAGCAGAAACAGGGAGATTCTCCGTGTAGTGCAGCAGATTCCTCAGCTTTCCGTGCACGCGCTGGCCTGCAGTCAGCCTCACTGCTCCGGATTAGCCGGCGTGTTTGGATTTTATCAAAGATAAGTCAGTGTGGGTGAAATAATTCACTGATTCCCACACGTGGACGGAAACCCAAAGCTGGAGTGATGTAACGTCCCAGAAATGTAAGAAGCTGCAGACCCGCTTCAGACTTTACAGCACCGATGCTTTACTCCTCTGAAACCACGTCAGGTTCTTCAGGTTCCTCTGCAGAGAGGAGTGGGGGGGTCAAACCGGAGAAACAGAATCAGTGAGAGGAGGACGACGAGTAATCGGATACAACAGCCGGTTAAGAGCAAACACAGGAAACATCTTTTATGATCCATTCACAGAGACTGGAGATGCTTCCAGCTGAAGGTCGCTTCTCCTTCACTCCTCTTGTCTGTGAAGGTCGTCCTGTCCAAATGTTCAGGAGAACTTTCAGGACTTTAGAGATCGACTTTTGCTTCACAGCTCTGAGAGGCGCCCGTCACCAGGAAGCCACTGAATCCGGCCTGTCGAGCTGGTCTGGAAGCAGTTTGGGGATCAATGAGCTGACTTCAAGGTGTCAGTGACACGAACCTGGTTCTCTTCTTACCTGGACACATTGCCATGGTAACATGCTGCAGACCAACCTGAGGGCTGCACGCAGAGAGCTTAAAGTCTGTTTCTGTGACGCAGCAGGTGATGCTGAGAGTTTAGGTTCAGATTCAGCTGGAAGCCTCGTTCTCACTGATTTACAGTGTGTTTTAAGAGAACATGGACTCTTCCACATGCAGGCTGCTGAGCCGTTCTTTACTGAAAGCAGCGGCTGAAGCACAAAGCGTGTGCTGGGATGTGCACATTAATCTTGTTGTATTTCATCCTAATCTGCTGCTAAGTCTCTTGGACACAGCTGGAATCACAGAAGAATACCAATCACACTCATTTCACGTTGATCGACGACTCAAACTCTTCCACAGCTCATTTAAAATGTGCCGCGACACCTTAGAAACAAACAGCAGCGCTCAGCGTTGCAGGAATAAATGTTCATTTTACAGTTGTGTGCACAGATTAATAATTGGTCTTATTTGCAGCGTTGTTGCATTTTACTGTCATATTTTTAGGTTCTTTATAGATTAGCAGTCGCCACTTTATCATCTGATAACATGTGATTGGAGTAGGCGGGGTCAGAGTGGTGCGACCCGTCCTCGTTCCTGGGACACCCACAGAGCCTGAAGCAGAGAACAAACGCAGGCTGAATATCAGCTGGCTGCTCAGGGAGCTTCTTCCTGTGTAACTGCTGTTGGTCTTTGTCTCCACCTGTGTTCTTGAGCTCCACCTCTTCCTGCACTCTGTCCCCCTCGCTCCTCCTTCTGACACCCTAACTGGCATCTTTTCAAGCGTTTCTGTTACTGTCATTGAACCGGTGGCATCAGAGTCCAGTGAAGCCTACAAATATGTTGGGTGACCTGAGCGAGGCGACGGCGCGGCTGTTTGAGGATGATGTGTTCACTGACACGGGCCACGGGTCAGCGGCCACGGTGAGGAGGTGACGGCGCGAGAACACGGCCCAGAACCCGCTGACTTTTATGGAAGCAGAGGCTGGAAGAAGAACCTGCTCAGGGAGAAACGCCTGTGTCGCTCTTTAGTCACACTGCAGCTGTTTTAAGTCGACAAAGCTCGGCCCGAAAACTGGGACAAAATTTCTATCCAGACAGAAACTTTCTGTCATCACAAGAACCAATGAGTTTCTCATTTGTGTATCCCACAGCCGGCAGGATTCCCTGCAAATCCAACTGTCATTCGTTTCCCGTGTTTCTAGATTCCTCTTTCATTGTCCTCAGTAAGTGTGTGCATGTAAAACTAAACTGTTTTAATTAACACTTGTGAGAAGACTTTACACGAGGTGAACATGCAAAGTTCTTAAGTCTGAATATTCTGCTGAAACTGAACATTCAGACTTTAAAGTTAGATTTTTGGATAAAATGACAAAAAAATCCAGACGTCACTTTAAATATCTGAGTATGAAAAAGCTCCTTCTTTCAAATTATTAACATCCAGAATTTTTGCAGGTTAATTACTGAACAAACAGACAAGCTGGTGTCGAGAACCTCGCTGTGACAGGCAGGTGAGAAGACTCAGGACCCGGAGCAGGCGGACAGAGGACACAGCAGGACACTAACAAGACAAAGGAAGCAAAACTGATCACAAGACGAGACTGAAGGTAAAGTAAAAGTGACAAACTGGGACTAAGAGGAACAAAGCAGACCTGAAGACACAGGTGGAGACAAATCCTGACAAACATCAGGGAGTCAGGAAATGTAACACAAACCGTCACCATGAATCAAACCAGAGCCACAATACAGAAATCTTCCCAAAGACCCGGGACCGAGACAGCAGGAGCAACAAACCTGAACCCTCTCATTGCATTTGCATGATCTAATGTGCCTCTGAACATGGAGCTGTGACAGCGTTCCCGTTTTCCCTGCATGAAGGCAGGGAACGCTTTCAGGTGTGTGATTACAGTCACCACCTCTGTAGATCCAGGCAAAGCGGCTGTACAGTAAAACAATAACCAAAGTTATGAAGTGACTCACTTTCAGTCCCGTCCTTGAACCTGATCATTTACAGAGGAATCTTTTTCTGTTGAGCCACTTATTACCGACCTACTGTGTGAATCATAAACAGGCTCCGAACTCCAGGGATGAACCAGTGTCTGCACGTTACAGCCTGGCAAACCACCTCTTTTAAATTGTACATTTAGCCACTTTGTTGCTAGAAGCTGGTCACAAAAGCACAATATATGATTCTTCAGGTGAATCCATGAAAAATGCCAACGATAACAGTTTGACAGGCATAAAAAAAGCATTTCTGCAGCAATAAGGTCGTTCCCAAACAGCTATCAGCTGAACTTGACACATGACTGCATGGTGTGCAGTGCAGCTAAACTGGACGAGAGGGTAAAAGAAGTGGCAGCAAAGACCTGATGCAGGACGTGAGCGATGCATCAAACCCTTCAGCTGATCCATACTGATCACTGAAGCCTCAGAAATGGTCTCAGAGGAACTGAACTGAACTTAGAGAACAGAGCAAAAGGCTCCAAGAAGCCTGGAGAACGGTTCCTGAAGGCTGCTTAGAGAAGAGACCTTCTTGTCATGCTGAGGAGGTTGATGGACAGCAGTGAGCTTCGCCCTGATGTGGAAAACACCTGCTACTATCAGGATGCACAACATGTGACACAGGATGGATCAATGACGTGCTAGCAAACAGTTAGCTTCCCCGGCGTGTGGCTGAGAAACAGGAAGTTTAACACAAGCCTGAAGATCTTTGATGAGGGTTTGTCTGCAGAGCTCATTCATCAGCCACCGAGCAGTAACATGTTCTTCAGCCTGGTGTCCTGGAGCCGAGCATCAGCTCCTGCAGGGCTGAGACACTGGTGCATCCTGGGAGATTCATCTCTCATATATGAGGCAGCGCGACTGTGAAAAATGACACCAATAAACCCTGAATGTCTGCTGCACACCACTTTTCAGAGTTAACTCCCACCGGCTGTCCTGCTGCACTTTGAAACCATTTGTCTTTCTCACTTTTGAAACCTTTTTCTGGTCCTATCTGATGTTTTTATTTTGCTGGGATGTTTATAATACAAGCAATAAATGTGATATTTCGTTTCTGTCGAGTTCCTGGGTTTGTGACCCAGTGTCGGGGTTTGTAGACTTTAGAGCTTTTATTTTGTTGATCTTTGAGATCCCGGTTTGCCTGCTGCAGTTTCCTGTTTAAGTATAGATTCCCTTTTCTCCACATCCATCTCTCTGTGTCGTCAGGTCTGCCTTTCTGTTTCCACGTTTACTTCCTGTTTTATTTTGACAGTCCTCGTATTCAGTTTGTTTCCCCCCCCCGTCTGGTCAGTCACCTCCTCCCTCCTGTTCACCAGCAGTGAAGCTGAGCTCGAGTTTGTGAGCCTCTCCAGTCCTTTCAACTGATGCTTTGACTCTTCGCATCAAGATTCAATGGTATGAAAGTTTAAATATCAAGCAGATATACATGGTGTTTACCCTCTCACCTCTCCTCTGTGTGCATCTTCACACACACACACACACACACACACACACACACAGTCACGGACCGGAGGTCACGACCTTTCACTTTTGAGTCACTGTGTAGAAAACAGGCATGTTGACATGAAGTTTATGCGGCTGCCCTCAGCCTGCCTCTCCAACACTCTGTTTTCCTTCATGTCCCTGAAGGCCTCACTAACCTCACAGCATCATGGTACTCTTACGTTCTGCTGATTTTGGACTCGACATTGTCCTGAAGTCCCTCTGACATGAACGATGGTGCTCCCACCCCGACGTCTGGATGGTTTCTGGATGTTTTGAATATTAATGTTGTTGTTTAAGTTCTCCCTCCACACTCTCATCCAAATGTTTCACTTCGAAAGCTCCATCCATAACAGACACCTGCTAATCTGAGCTCAGTAACAGAATAAAACACATGTGGGACATTACAGGAAATTCACGTGACCACCACCACAGACTGAAGTAGTTGGGATAAACTGGAGGAAGGAAGTGGCTCATCATTTCCTTCCTTCACATGCATGGATGCACACCTGCCTGTCCATGAACTTCCACTTTCTCTGCAGCCTGGCAGCTCCATCTCCCACCCTGTGACAGCCTCTGGACGTTAAAGATGAAGCTGCAGCTCCTCTGATGACTTTCAGCTGGCTGGAAAAACGTGTTTCCAAGCTGTGACGTGTGCCAAGGTTCATTCTTGCTTCATTTATCTCTAAAACTGCAAAACTTTGTGATTCATGTTGTGTTCCCAGGGGGTCCCCAGCTTTTTGCTTACAACTGTGTGCACCCCAGAGGCTGCGAAGGCATTAAGGAGCTTCGACACTTGACTCAACACCCAGCAACGACCCCCCCGGCGCCTCTGATGAGCCATCGATCGTGCAATCAATGAGACATTCTTCTTGCAGTGACCAGAGCTCATCAGGGAGGCGCGTATGCATCAGCCTGCACAATAACAACTCATTACCAGAGCATTTGGCACTCACCACTGGGCTGCAAAGACACCCAGGGGAGGACTGGAGGCTGGGCCAAGTGATTGATACACCATCAATAATGAGACCAAACATGGGCCGATGGGAGGGGGGGTCGAGTGTTTGTCCTCCTGTTACCTGCAGGCTGCTTCAAATGTCATTTCTTAAATTAGAAGAATCCAACAATGCACTGAGGCTGGAGGTGAGGAAGCGTCTGACTTCCTTTTTACACACTGACCTCATACACTCAACATAAAGTGCTTCTTGTAACTTGCTAGGCTCCATGTCTAATGTCTGAACGAAGCGTCAGTGGGCTGCATTCAGTTAGCTGCAGCACGTCGGTGTCGGCGAACAATCACAGCCGCTTCTCCTCATTTCACCGTCACACTCGGAGGGATTCTCTCGGAGCGCCGACAAAGCCCTCCGTCACGGATGGTGCCGGTGACCTTGTTATTAAAGTGGTGGAATTAATGTGTTGAGAGGAACAAGATTGTTGATTGGCATGCATATGATGAATGGTAATTCACTGAAGCCGTTCTGATTGTTCAGTTCAGCAGCTCGGTCGCTGCAGCTGGTTTTCTCTCAAGAAAACGGAGGCAAACGTGCACGACTTTCATTTATAGTTTACTAGTGGTGTGCAGATCTGCTCCAGCAAGACTGGAGCCCATCCACAGGTTAAATTATGATATTTATTAGTCTTCTTGTTACTAACTAACCCTAACCCTCCATAAAGGGTCTAAGGGCCAAAATGCTTGTGCTGATAGTAACCATCTAAAATATATTGACTGAAGCTGCTGTGACATGTTCAGGGTTATTCGTCCTGTCTGATTGCTTTCACCTGTGCCTCGTTCCCTCCTGTGTCTCATCACTTCCGATCTGGATGTTCATAGTTGAGTTTCCTGTGTTCTCAGGCTGATCATGTTCAGTCTTCCTCCACCTGGCATCAACACACAGACCCAACCTGACTGAACTGCAGGCTCCTAAAGTCAATATAATCGAGCAGCTTAAAGTCAAAAGCTAAAATGTGCTGTGCTCTGATGTGGAGTCACCGATGCCTCACAGTTCCTGAAAAAGTCACACACATGCCGCCTGCATGACACAGGCTAGAAAAGGTTTCCATTAACAGGAAGGTGTGATGTGCTCTGCACGTACGCCTGCTTTCCTGCTGCGCTGTGGCGTAACGGGCTCTCGTGCACAGGCGCAGCGTGTCGGCGTTCAGCTGCAGTGACTGTACGGATCTCCTGAGGTTAAAGCTCAGCTGAATGGATCTGCAGGATGAGAATACTTCCTCCTTTGATCGGGCCCACCAGCACTCTTAATGAGGCGGCCGTGACGGCAGCACGGCCTGCGGTCTCCCATGGATACGAGCGGCTCTAAATCAGCAAAATGAAAAAGTCTGTCGCTGCAGGGGGGCTATGAAACCCCCCCTCTGGCCCTCACACGTGGCTGACGTGAACACGGAGACATCTCAGAGAGTTTGTGGAGGAAGTTGAACCGTGGTGTAATTATCGGGACAAAATAGATGACCTTCATACACTTTTCTATGACGACTGAGCATCACTGGAGCCACTTTCTGTAATCTGCACATAAAAAATAATGAGAAATAAGAGGCATGCATCATCCAGGCAGACAGTCATCTGTAGTAAAGCAGAGACGAGCACAGCTGTGAAGCAGCTGCACAATGCAACCTGTAATTAAGGAGTTTCAATCAGAAACACAGAAGTGATGCTGTAACGGCTCTCAGCCTGGAAGCTGACACATACAGGAAACTAGGACCGCCCCCCCTCCTCGTCTGAAGAGCCTGTGACACCTGTCACTCACGCAGATGTCCTGACTTTGAGTGACAGAACAGCGTCGCATTTTTCCACCGATGCAACTCAATGCTACACTGCAGGTGACTCATTCCTCAAGATGTTAAATAATGTCACACATGACATAAAAATGAAATTATCCAAAGTGCTGAGCAGAATCACTGCAGCTGAACACAGCAAACCAAAGTAAATCATCTCCTGGGGGGCTGCAGGAAGTACTCTGGATTTTGAAGCTGCAGCTTCGGGTGCAAACTGATCAGCTCACGATCTGTGCAGGTGCAACAGAGTCACAGATACCTGCTGATCAACATGAGACTTTCACCCCCAAAGCTGGAGCTCAGTCTTCATGAGCAGTCTGTACCAAACAGCAGGGGCACGTTAATATGTGCACTGAAGGACATATCCTGGTCAAACATGACTCCAAGGTTTCTCACAGTGTTACTGGAGGCCAAGGTAATGCCATCCAGAGGAAGAACCTGGTTAGACACCATGTTTCTAAGGTTTGTGGGGCCGAGTACGAGAACTTCAGTTTGATCTGAATTTAGAAGCAGGAGGTCAGAGGTCATCCAGGCCTTTATGTCTTTAAGACATTCCTGCAGTTTAACTAACTGATGTGTATCATCTGGCTTCACAGATATATAAAGCTGTGTGTCGTCTGCATAACAATGAAAATTGATGCAATGTTTTGGGTTTTTTTAGCCTGTCATGTCTGGCATATGTCAAGCGAGCCAGCGACCAGCCCACCCTGCCCGCAGGCCCGCACCCCCAGCACAAGCCGAGAACGCGGCCCCGCGTTACTTTATTTTGATGGCGCGCTTACTCGTTTGTTACGGTATCTGGAGAATTCTGGTCGTCACTACGGTACGTCAAACTGTGACATCATTACGTTCTTATGACGTGTCGTCCTCACTGCGAAGTTTGTACGGGGAGATGTGCTTTATGA